>CAJQUN010000007.1:4024581-4223605 GCA_907163345.1 Haberlea rhodopensis
GTGATCATCTTCGTCTTTGTCTTGGGCTCCTCTCCTAATGTGACGGGTAAAGACACTTGTCCTATAGGACTTATGGCTTCTCCAGTAACCCAGGCAAAGAAGTATTTACTTTTTGCACAGCTATACTTCCTAATTCCATCTGCTTCAACGTATTAAGGAAGAGCACATCCGCCGAGCTGCCTGTATCAACGAAGATTCTTTGCACATTATAGTTGGCTACTGTGGCTGAAATTACCAGTGCATCCTCGTGGGGAAAATAAATCCCTTGTAAATCGGCAGGTCCGAAAGCTATAGAAGGACTCTCCTGAGCATGACTTGGATTAATGGATAACACTTCGAGTTTTCGAGCATAACTTTTTCTTGCTCGGTTAGAATCTCCACATGATGTTCCTCCCGAAATTATATGTATAGTCCCTCGGTTAGGAACATTGCTCATGGTTCTCTCCATGGTAACTTGATTTCCTGCCTCCCCTCTTTCCCCCCGTACTGCCCAAGGGACTGGCTGAAGTACTCCTCTCCCGGGATTAACATTATTCCGGGGGAAAGGAGCACTGTTTCTCAAGTCATCGTCAGCTCCTCGCCTTACATCCATTCTTCCTTCATGAAAACTCCCTCCTCGGGCACTTCCTCGGAATACTCCTCTTCCATAAGGTCCCCCCCGACCCCTCTTCGGCATAATTTGATTCATGGCTACCTCCCGATAAGGTCTCATCGGTAGGTACTGATCAAAGTTCCTCTTGGGCTGTTCATGCGGCCTCTCCTTCCTATTGACTTCACCACCATTTTTTATTTCCTTCTTCTGCTTCATCCTCTGCGCTTCCTCCAAATTAATATATTTAGAGGCACGTCCCAGTAATTCATCATAATCTGATGGTGGCTTCTTGGCTAACGATCTGAACAGATCCCCCTCTCTCAACCCTTGGGTGAAAGCGCTGGCTAGTATTTCAGATGTCACATGCGGAACATCAAGGCATGCCTGATTGAATCTTTTCAGAAAATCCCGCAGGGACTCCTTATCCATCTGCCTGAGACCGAACAAACTCAAGGCTGTTCTCTTGCAACTTCTACTGCTCGCGAATTGATGAAGGAACAACGAGCTGAATTTGGGAAAGGAATCCACTATTCCTGATGGTAACTGATTGAACCATGACTGAGCAGCGCCGGCTAGAGTAGTCAAGAACACTCTACATTTCACCCCATCTGACAGCTGATGAAGGAGTGAGGCATTCTCAAATCGAGATATCTGTGCTACCATCATAATTCCCCACACTCAAAGTTCTGAAATTAATAGGCAGAGGATCATCAATGACCTGGGGAGTGAATGGAGTGCTTCTTCTTGCCGAGTTAATACGGCCTTCCATTTTATTGCGCATTCTTTGTAGCTCCTCCTTTAGCTCCTCCATTTGATGGTGCAAAGCCCTATCTATTTCATCGTTTGAACGATTAAAGAAATCTTTCGATTCTTCCACCTCCTCCTCCGACCTCTTTATAGAAGTCGAATCTTCTTCCTCTTCTTTACTTTCTTCCTGACAAGGGGGGGAATCATGAATTGCTTCATAACTTCTCCAACAGTTTTGGCTATCACCTCAGTTAAATGTTCCATGGGTATTCCTTGGGTAGGTAATACCCGCGAAGCATTCTGCGATGATCCAGCCTCTCCAGCCCCTTCTGGTTCTGGGCATGAACGTGGGGGAGTCAGTGGTTTATCCCTCCCCGACATTGGCCCTCGCCCTTTGCTTCTAACCATTTCGCCTTGGACTCTTGATGAAAAAAAAATCTCTGCTTCAACGTCTTTACTCTTTTTTTTCCCACAGACGGCGCCAATGATGTGATCCGTTATTTTAAGTGTTTGGTAGAATTAGGTGTTTACGAAAAATAAAATGAATACACCAAGATTTTTTACGTGGAAAACCCTCGAATTGAGAGAAAAACCACGGGACCTTGTCCAGTATAAAGCTCCACTATAAATATTGATGATTTACAGGACTCTCTAGACACAAAAAATAATTGTTCAATGACTTACACAAACTGTTTATAAAAATAACAAAAAAGACCGAACATACATAAATTTGCTCTCTTCGGAGTCTTTTTGCCCAGAAAATTCCAACCCTTTCTGTGATGACATCCGCGGGTATTTATAGGACTATTCCTAGTGATTGACTCGCGGGAGATCCGGAACACGACGTCCTCTGATCGTGGCTTAACTGGAGCCTCACACGTCCGAGAAATCCGCGCCCCATTATTGCACGTTCATTCACGCCGGTAAATTTGTTAGTTATTCCCGGGTCTTCCGCTAATCTTTGACCAGAAAACCGAGGAGGGTTACAGCTGTTCGGTAAAACCCTGCTCGGTGCTTTCCGTTCGGTGCACTATGTTCGGTATATGTCTTTGTTCGGCCCTTGAGGGATTTTACCCGAGGAGGTCAATATGTCATATGACATCAGGTATGAACACGAATTTTTGGAAAGATGTTTGGGCGGGTACGGAGAGCCTAAGATCCCAGTTTCCGAGATTAGCTTCGATAGCTAGATCTCATGGTTTGTCAGTCAGCCAGATGGGCTTTTTGAGGGAGGGTGTTTGGCATTGGGTTTGGGATTGGCATCGGGGACTGTTTTTGAGGGAGGAAGAGTTGTTTAAAGAATTTACGAGCTGCATTGACAGGGTCACCAGGATATATGACAAAGAGGATGGCTGGGAATGGCGTCACGATAATTCAAAAAAATACTCGGTGGCAACGACATATTATCTATTACAGGACTCGGTCTCCCTAGAATCTCGACAATCGCTGTTGACGGGTGCTTATGAACCCATTTGGAACAGCTTTGCACCGAACAGAGTAATTACCTTGGTTTGGAGGATCTTGAAGGACCGCATTCCATCAAAAGTTAATCTAAGGAAAATGAATATTTCAACGGGAGATGCGCTTAATCTTTGTGTATTCTGCAATTCAGCGGAGGAAACATCATCGCATTTGGCTTTTAGTAGTGGGGAATCATATAAGATATGGATACAATGCTACAAATGGATTGGATTCTCCTTAGTGTTACATCAGGAAACTCCACTGCATATGACTCAGCACATTGGTTTATGGAATCAAAAGAAGGGACTTAAAGAATGGATGACGATTTGGCAAACGGTGATTTGGACAATTTGGTTGGCGAGAAATAAAAAAGTGTTCAGAGCTATCGAGGAAGGGTGTGATGACAGTTTGGAACTTATCAGATTCCGGAGTTGGTTTTGGATTAAAAATTTGAGACAATTTTCTTATTCTCTAACAGATTGGATTAGGGAGCCTATGTTTTGTTTGCTTAATTAGGTTTTATTTTCTAGTTTTTTTTTTGGCTGTTCTTCTTACTTCTATTTAGCTACTTTTGTAACTTTTGGAGTACTCCTAATACTCTTTCTAATAAAATTATTTGCCTGATCAAAAAATAAAACTATCTGTTGGTCCCTGAATCAGCTCTGACCTGTTGATACAAGTTAGAAACATGCCAAAATTATCTTTCTCCTAGTGATACAACTCCCTACGCCATTCCCATCTCCATGCCCAAACACCCTGAACCCATTCCCCCATGTTTCCTAACAGAATCTCCCTGTCTCTTGCTAAAAACGCTAATCTAGGAAATAAGAAATATAAACTCTAAGCTGTCCTCCTATACCTATATATCTTTCCAGAATTTTGTTCCAAGATCATTCCCCGTCTTTCTGACTAAACCCCTGTAAACCATTGAGATGTAGCGTTAAAAGTATTTTGCACTAAGATTTTCCACCAAGACGACTCGATACCCCTCCTCCCCATACTCTCTAACGAGAACGGATCCCAATTATGATTGCCATATTTCGACCTAATCACCTGACTTCGGGTGCACCTCTGATGGAAAATGAAGGAAGGGGGTAGCACATATTGCTGAATCTGCTGCTTTCCCAGACATAGAAGTGTCAATTCTACTATGGCAACTCAAGAATTTTGGATGTAGTGAGTTTCGACTAAAGTGAGACCACCATGTGTCTCTTCTAGGTCACACTCAATGCCCTTTGTGTAATTTAGTTTGTATGTATCATCTCCAAGCTTTAACACACACCGCGCTTCGGTTTTTTCGTTTGAAAAAATAGTATAATGAGAGAATGTTCCCCCTTTCAGTTAATGCTTTGAAAGTCCCAAATATTTAGCTCTGATGGTATAGTTTGTGGATAGAGCGAACACAACTGTTCATGCAACCAAGAATGATGCCTTCCTCACATAATAAAGAGTAATACCTTTCTAGGAAGAGAGGTCCCAATGACTTTGTGGAGATGAGTTACTCAAATGGGCTCATTTGGTTCACAACTCTGACTAGTGACTTCGGCATGCAGACATAGGTTGGCCAACATACAGGCAGTTTCACTTGCCTACAAGTTTGAGTTTAGGGTAAAATAAATTTGCACAATGTCTAGTACACTCAAAAAGCCCATGCCAGCAAAATTGAACAGAAGCTATGCAGCTTCTGTTGCGAACAGAGGCACTGACATCATTTTTCACTTCTACAATTTCACATTATCTTTTGTGATGAAGATTGCAAAGACACCTCGCTGGAAGTGATGCAGTCTGTCCCAGATCCTAAACAAGCCACTCTCTCTCAAAAAAATAATAATGATAAGATAGTACTAGAAAGACGTCCAACCAAAAGGCTAGTTATGATTTAGTCTAGTTTTAAAAAAAAAAATTTAAAAAGAGTTTTTAAAGCTATACAAATCCCGCAGCTCCCTCGAGCACCCTTCATTTTTTGGTACCCTTCCCCAACTTCACATATCTCCTCTGATAACAGGGTGAGAGCAAATGAAAGCATTGCTGCAGAGAATACTATTACAGCAAATCGGACAAAGGCTCACAACAAATATCTAATTTCCACTTTGCCCACTTTCACCAAAAATATACCATCCATTTTAACTGACAAATTAAATGATAAGTTGTTCGGCAAGAATAATATATTAATGACAAAGGTAAAGTGCATGTGAAATAAAAAGAGGTAAAATTGATAATATATATATAAGCAATAAATTGCAAATAAACTGTACAGAACTTTCAACTGACCTTTATAATAACCAAATGAGCTGGAAGGTTCACACCCCATGCTAATGTACTGGTGCAAACCAATACCTGAAGAATATTGGAGATGAGACAATGACATGAAAAGGTTGGGTCAACTTCAAATGACTGTTTCCTCCCACGGATGGAGAGCTAAGTGTAGGTGAGAAATAATTGCCTGAATTTTGTTGTTCGCAAAAAGTTCCTCAACAAGAGATCTGTCCTTATCATTCAGCCCAGCGTGGTGCAGCCCAATGCCAAACTGCAGAGTATGCCTGAGATTTTGATCAGCAACTTGAGAAAGTATCATCTGAAGTGCTTCTTCAGGCATAGCCAGGAACTGTCTTGGGCGCTCATCTGAAGCTGCAAACTTCAATTACAGAAAAGCCAATAAATTGAGTTGCTGCAATGAGTACATAATTTCTACATAACAATAACACTAACCTGAATAAGGTCAAGTGCAGTCAGTCTTGTCTGGCGACGTGATGAAACAAATATAAGAACTGGTTTTAAGGGTGAATGGGTACATATAGCAGCATATGTGGGCTTGTTCATGCTATTCATTCTTGGACAGTAATACTTCCCCGGATATCCCTGATGACACAAAACGAAGCATTTTATAATTACTGAAATCAAACCCGTCATCCCGTGTCACTTATCAATTGTGCAGTTAATAAGTAAACAACCTCCAAGTATTGGTTCAAACTAATACCTACAACTCAATTATGAGAAGCACAATTGTTTTTTTAACTCAACTGCATTTGAGAATCAGGATAGATCATTTTCTGTATCCACACTCCCTTCAATTGCTGGAATTTAATCTTCTCAATGAATAGTAATGACCTCTTACGTAACTTGAGATGCTATGACTTGTACGATATGTGAATTAGAAATCAACTTATCATATTTAGTTGCCATTACAAAAACTTTTCAAATAGGAGTGCAAAAACAAAGGCATTTTTTTATGTGAATAATATCAATTAAATTATTAAATAAAAAAGCAGGAGAAATCTTCAAGTTGGTCAAACATATTCTTTTAAAAACTAATCTTCCTAGTCGTACAGACCTACCAACTCTTAATGAAAAATATATGCCGATTCAGATGGAGTGTTCAATCTTAGACATTACAACAGCAACTAAGCCTTTAATCTCAATGAATTGGGGTAGGCTACATGAACAATGGAGATAATCAAGTCGGGTCGGACACATGCGTCAGTCTTCTCCAAACGCTTATATCGGTCAACACATCTTCTGTAATCCCCTTACACTCCAAATCTTTGCGTATAACTTCGATGCACAGACTCAGCTCGACGCACAGGTGCACTGCTGGGCCTACGTCGAACATGACCAAACCAACGTAAGCGGCTTTCTTGCATCTTCTCTTCTATACAAGTTACACATACTTCAGCTCGAATATCTTCATTCTTTATTTATCTCTTCTGGTCTTATCGCACATCCAACAAAGCATATGCATCTCTGCCACACTCATCTTTTGGATGTGATTCCTCTTGGGTGCCCAGCATTCCGTCCTATACAACATTGCGGGTCTAACGGCGGTTCTATAAAACTCCCTTCAATTTCAGCGGGATATTACGATTGCATAGAACTCGGGTGGCGTTTCTCCATTTCAACCAGTCAGCCTGAATCCTGTGGTTAACGTCACTGGTATTCTCTTCATCCTTTCGGATAATTGAACCTAGGTATCGAAACTTGTTGTTCATCGATACCTTTTGACCATCGAGTGCTACAACGCCGGAATCCCGAAAGAAACGACTACTAAATCTGCACTCCATATATTCCGTTTTAAACCTACTTAATCTAAAACCCTTTGATAGCATAAAATGCAATGAGCCCATCATGGTCTATAGGAAAATTTAAAAAAAAATTATAGTCTAACAGCAAGGAGAAATACAGTATATTAAGATGATCTCGCACTTATAGTTGCAGATAAGTAAGTCTATATCAACTTGAACATAACACTACAGGCAGTAATGATTGCAATCCTTTTCAGAATCTCACACAGCAGTTGCCAGCAGCTTTTAAGAAAATGTTAGGAGAGGGAAGACATCACTTACCTGTATATGAACTTCAAGAGGAACAGGTCTAACACTAGGCTTAAAATTGAAAAGACCATTTTCTTCAACACCCAGCCAATCAGCTAAATCACTGAATCATAACAAAAAGAAGAAGAATAAAATGACAGAATAGGAATGCAGAGCATCAATATGAATGTTACGAAATCATGTTTGAAGACTACAGGTTAAGTTCAACTTATATCTAGGTGAACTCACTGAGAATGTCATTCATGATGTGATCAAATACTTAACAAAATACATGTGTCCTCAAGTAAATCCCTAAATGAATGACAGAATCCAATCTAATATAATTTCTTCAATGCACATAAATTCCCCCACTGAACCAGTACGAGCTTTTGTTTGGTGAAGTGATGCAACTTGAGAGAATTTATATTGGTATTAACCTTCCTTCCTTGGTAGCTAAAAAACTTTCACGAGGAATAAACTTACCATGAACCCTAATTTAGTCTAAAGCTGGAGCAAAGACATCATATTTTTTTTTTATCAGACAAGATAAATATATTATAAAAAGATGCGAAAGCATCGAAAAAGTTACTACAAGGTGTAGTTAAATTAGAAAAAGTAGGTCCTAAAAGCTAGAAATTAAGAAGATAACAAACAAATCATCGGTTCCCGTCTCCAATCAACAAACGAGTACAAAAATCTATTATTTCCTCTGTTTGTGATCCAAAACCAAGATTTGTGAATGACCGTCTCCAGTAGATCATCCTCCCTGTGGTTGCTGCCCTTAAAACACAAATTGTTTCTATGTTTCCAAATCGTCCAAAGCACCGAGCACCATATTGTCATCCAAGCTTTTCTTCCCTTTTTTCTTGTCCATAGTCCATGATGATTCCAATGATGGGCGATTGAGTCCGACGACAATGCCGTATAGAAACCCAGCTAGCTATAGCATTTCATCCACAAAGAGTAAGACTCCGGACAGCAGAAAAACAGATGATTAGTAGTCTCCTCCGTTAGAGAGCACATCACACAGTTCCCAGCTTCGTTCCCCATGAAAATGTTTCTTTTGGTGAGATTAGATCTTGTCGGTAATCGATCTCGTAGCATCCTCCAGATAAGTGTTGCGACCTTTGAAGGTGCCAAAGTTTTCCAAATAGAAATATATGTCTCCGATGTATGTCCATCAATTGGTGAATCCTCCAACAGTGTTGCATATGCAGTCTGAACAGAATATATTTTTGAATCCTCCAAAGTCCACGTCCATAAATCCTCATGTGTCTGTGTCAATAGCGTCCTGTCCAACAAAGAAAGTAACTCGTTATGTAAAGCAACTTCCCTATCCAATAACTCCCTTCTCCAATCCCACCGCCACTCCCAAAACCCACCCACCCATCCCCCCATCTGTGCTATTAAAATATTTCTGTCCCTAGCTAGCAGCGCTAATCTAGGAAAAGACTCTTTCAAACTCCTATCCCCCACTCAAACATCGGCCCAAAATCGAGTCCCCCTACCATTCCCAACTTTTTTCTTAATTCCTCTAGTAAACCACCCCGATCGATCAAGAAACGTATTATTCAGAATGTCTTTCCACCATGACGATGCCTGAACCACTACCCTCCCGCCCTCCCTCCCTTCATCAATCAGACTCCAATTATTAAAATCATATCTAGACCTAAGAACCCTCCACCACAAAGAACTGTCATTTTGTAAAATCCCCCACCCCCATTTCCCCAAAAGTGCCTTATTGAAAAGATCCAAATTGCGAACCCCCAACCCCCCATTCTGTTTTGCTTTGCAAATCTCAGACCATTTTACCCAGGCTATTTTCCGGCAACTCTCCCCTCCCCCCCCATAAAAAAGAGGTTTGTATGGATTGTAGTTTGGCTAAGACATTCTTTGGAGCTCGGTAAAAGGAAAAATAGTAAATCGGTAAGGAGGTTAATACAGCATTGATCAGAGTCACTCGTCCTCCCAAAGATAGAGTTTTATCTTCCCATGCAGCCAGTCTTTTCCTGTACTTATCAATAATCGGATTCAAGTCTCTTTACGCTTTGGATTCACCCCAATCGGCAACCCCAGGTATGTACATGGTAATTTTCCCACCTTACAATGCAACAATTCCGCTAAGTTGATAATCAAATCCTCCTCCGCATTTATCCCCAGTAACTGGCTTTTATGGAAATTGATTCGCAACCCAGAAAGCAACTCAAAATTGCTTAAAATGCCTTTGAATGTTAAAGCATTAGCCTCTGTTGCTTCCCCAACGAATAATGTATCGTCCGCAAACTGAAGATGCGATATTTGAATTCTGTCCCTTCCCACAGATAACGGTGTCAGTAAGTTAACCTGAACTGCCTTTTGTACCATTCGACTTAGTGCCTCCACCACAATCACAAACAAGAAAGGAGATAATGGGTCTCCTTGCCTTAATCCTCTCTGTAATTTAAATTCCTCCGTAGGGCTCCCATTAATCAAAACTGAAGCTGTTGCACTTGAAATGCATTCCATTATCCATTTTATCCATTTGCTGTCAAAATTCATTCTGGACATCACATTTTGCAAAAAAGGCCATTCCACCGAATCATAAGCCTTCTCAAAATCCACCTTTAGGATCATTCCTGTTTTCTTATTCCGCTTCATGTCATCCACCAACTCATTAGCAATCAAAATCCCATCAAGAATGTGTCTTTGACCTATAAATGCAGATTGTGATTGCGAAATGATCCTGTCCAACACTTTACTCAATCGGGTCGCCAGAACCTTGGCCAGTACTTTGTACACACATCCAATTAGAGCTATCGATCGAAATTCCTCAATTTTAGTGGGATTCTCCTTTTTTGGTATCAGCACAATAAAGGATGGATTCCCCCCTTTAATCATCTTTCCATGTGTGTGGAATTGTTGGAAGAACCTCATAAAATCCTCCTTTAATAGTTCCCAAAAATGTTTTATGAATCTGAAGTTAAAGCCGTCAGGCCCCGGACACTTTGTGCTATCACAATCCCAGATTGCATTCCGAATTTCGACCTCTGTGAAATTTTCCGTGAGAGTACCGTTTTCTACAGGTGTAATATGATCGAACTGCACCCCCGCCATAAGTGGTCTCCTCCATTCCCTCGAAGCAAACTGCTTAGAGAAATGATCGTATACCCCTTCCTTAATTCCTTGTACCTCATCCTTCCACTGGTCATTTATGTACAATCCCACAATCTCATTCCTCTTCCGTCTCCGATTGACAACTTTATGAAAAAAAGTTGAATTAACATCACCTTCTCGTAACCATTTGATTCTGGCCTTCTGATACAGTAAAGTATCTTTCATCCCTAACTGATTCTGCAACTCGCTAATCTCTTTCTGTTTAATCTGGTTTTCCTCTGGCGACAATTCTCTTTCGTCCGCCAGTTCATCCCATTTGCTAATCGATTCCTTAGACTCCTCAATTTTACCCTCTAAGGATCCAAACACCTCCTTGTTCCATATTTTGAGGCTCGATTTCAATCGTTTGAATTTTTCCTTGATGATATAGGCTCCCCATCCTGATACCTGATAACTGTTCCATTGTTGTTCCACAAAGGACTTAAATTGTTCATGTTTTATCCATGCATCCAGACTCCGAAATGGTTTCGGTCCCCAATCACTGATGTGTCTTTTTAGGACAATAGCACAGTGATCAGAAACCGATCTTTTAAGTCCCCATTGAGTTAGATCAAGCCATTCCCGCATCCATCCATTGGATAAAAGGAATCGATCCAAACGGCTTACACACGTCCCGTCAGGCCTGTACCATGTATATTTGCGTCCTATCAATGGTAGATCCAGCAATCCCGAATTACTGATAAAAGTGTCAAACTCTCTCATGCCCCGCAAGTTAAGAGTGTCAGACCGTCCCCTTCTTTCTGATGAATTTCGAACCTCATTAAAATCTCCACAAATACACCAGTTTTCCTCCTCCTTCCCCCCAATTCGAGCCTGCAAAACATTCCACATGGTCCGTTTGTTTTCCATCACCCCCGAAGAATAAATGTTGATGATGTTACATTTAATTCTTCCTTCCCCCCAATATCCCTCCACTCCTAAAATTCCATCCTCTCCCCAACATGAATCCATTTGGAAGGTAGCATCGTTCCAGAGACACAGTAGTCCACCGGCCGAGCCTTCTGCCCCCTTGGAGCAAAGACATCATATGGTCTAAGCATAATACACATAAGCTGATGCCTCGATAGCACTATTGGTCAATAGAAAACAACAAAACAAGCCTAAATTCACAAATATAAGAATTATTTTTATAACAAAGGAATAACTGTACCATAATAATCTTAACTTAATCTAGGCTGGAGCATAGACGTCATATGGTCCGAGCATAATACAAATACGCCGACGCCTCGATAGCACTATTGGACAAGAATTGAACAGTAGCAACCAACCTAAAACCATACTGGAGCAAAATTAAAATTGACTATGGTAAAGAACCGGCTGTGAAAAAATCATAGGAAAATTTCTGGATCGCCTAGTAGACCATTTACAGAAATTAGAAGGCAGAAGTGGAGAGAGTTCCACAAGAAACAGCTGTGGATCATATGGCAAAGAATCAGCCAGGTGCGAAGGGATCAACAGTTCATGATTACGAGTTGCAATAACGACGAAAGCTGATGATGCTTCACTAGGGAAGACAATATAGAATACTGCGGTTAAATGATGACAAGTTACAACACCAGCAAATACAAAAGACCAACTGATCGAACTGGCTACGATGAAGAGATGACATAAATCCATTTAGGTTGGTGGTTGCTAGGATCAAGATACCAGATTGAAATTAATATGATTTCGGATGTGCAGGACTGCAGTCCATTCATTACCCACTCCTATTGGGTATTTCTCCAAACAACTGATATAATGTTTACCAAACTACCCCAAACTCCAACCAATTTCCTAAACCATAACGCCATAAGCACTATCATAAGGCCACTACTTTTGGAAGTTGGAACATCACAACTCCTTCCTCGCAATATCCAGAAGCAGCGGTACTTTTTATCATCCACCAAAATCCATTAGGTATATACCATTAGATTTTTCGTCATTGCCATCATTATAAGATAATGTCCACAAATTCATGCTAAAGAATACTATCCCTCCAACATCATCTTCGCGCTTGTCTCAATAAATGTGGAATTCCGGGCTAGCTGTTGTGGCTCTCCTCCCTTCAAATTTCTGCAAATGTCTCCGGAATGGTGGGAATATTTTTGAACCAATCAATCTACCTCTAACTTCATAAGGTCTACATTCACTCCATAGTTTTGAACCAAACAATCGAATACATGTTCCTTGTCCACAGCCCAATTGTATTTCTCAGCATCCTACGACAGTCACAATCAATTTTGTTGAACACGTTTTCTTATCAAAGATCAGTTGATGGGCATTTCAGATTTTTTATCATACTTCTCAAAACACCGAAGACATGTTTTCTACATCATAATACAATTTGAAGACATCCATAATCTTCGACAGTTTTGTAAAACATGTATCTTCTACAGCTCGACAGTTTTTATTCCTGAAATCTTTCTATGTTTTATTATTCTGTATGATTTGAGGCACCAGGCATGGCGTCTCTGATACCATGGAATGAGAGTATGTAGCTCAATGATACAATGGTTGTACAGAATGGGCCAATGATTCATACAGAGGGTTGGACCTAATAAAATCTGCTTAAAAGGAATAAACGAAAAAGGTGTAATATCCGACAAACATTCATCACAGTGATTGGGATATTTGTTAAATGCCCATCGTGAAAAGGTATGTGTGTACGTGAGGTGGCTGAAAGTTGCGTTATGGATATGTCAATGATGAGAATAATTTTGAAAAAATGTAAGTAAAAAATAAAGAAATTAAATGATAAGGAAGATGTTATATATAGACAAAAAGTATATGTAAAGCATATAAATAAACCACCGTATATGTCTAAAATTTCAGTAACGTATGATTAATTTCAGCAGTAAAAACACAATATATAGAAAGAAATGGAGAAGTAAATCGAAAAGAAAACTACGAGAAAGAATGGAAAATAAAATAGGAATTTAACATAAGAGGAATGAGGAGGGAGTTGTTGATGAAGGCACGGCTTATGCACTCTTGTGCCTGGGAATAATGCAAAAGGCAAGCACAATATAGAAGGCTGGCAACTTCCTTGCAAAGGGGCCAGGCTTGTTCCTTGAGGCACGTAGGGCCTAGGTGCACATCCTTAACCAACTATGTTAGTTTTGTTTTTTACATGTTGCGGAAAAAGTGGGAATGGAAAAGAAACCTACACATTCTATAGGATGCGCTAGACGGTGACTGTCAGTGGCTTAGCAGTGATATTTTTTAATCCAAGTTCTAACGGTGTAGATCACAGTGGATAAAATGAAAGCAAAAGATGTTAGAGATACATGCCACGGAATTTGCATAGTCTCTAACAAGTAAAAATATGCATACATGCTCAAGGAACACTTCAAAAACGTAATGGAATTTATATTATTAATGTATACACGCATACAAAAAGGAAATCAAATAACTTAAGAGAGTGAAAATCATACTGTGCATTTGCCAATGCTGTTGAAAGGCCAACAAATCGGACTGGACGATCTGTCTGCGATGATATATATCTCATTCGGGAGACAATAACCTGTTACAGAAAAACATTGGTCACGTGGCAACAGGATGCCTATACTTCAGCAGGCTACAAGAAATTTGGTGTGAGCATCCGAAAAAGGCAGAATGTAAATCTATATATTCAAGTATAGAGACAAAAATCAATTTGAAAATCTATAGACAGAAATACAAAGACAAACACCCCTCTATGATTTCCCTTTGTGTACATATCAAACTAGTAAAACAATAGCAAAAAGAATAACTAGGAGTATAAGAATAATTTTTTTTCCATTTATCATGTTAAGTGAAAGATCAACATTCTCGCTTCTTATAACAAATAATTTCAAAAGGTCTTTGTTCACTTGTCATGCTTGGAGATTCTGGTTGATTACGAAAGCAATCACATTCAAAAGAAAGAAAAAAATACCACATTTACAAAATTTGAATTAATACTAGCTATTAGTTTTCCTGCCCTGCTTGTTACAATGCAGTATCTATGAGCAGGGATTGGATTGTGTATAATTCAAAGACACCTTAACACGCTTTTGTCACTTGATCATTAAATTTATCATATAGCTCTCACAGATAATGTTAGTGTTTGTCAATTGATAGAAATTGAGCTTATAAAGAATGAGAAAAGACTTCCATTCATGCATCTTGCATATGATATATAAAAGGAAGGATTCATAATAACAGATAATGCACATGATTTTAGGAACAGATGTTCTGTACATTGTTACAAGGTCTTTGCATGGATACTTAATTTTTTCTATGGTTTAACTATCCCATTCAGTGTCTACAATCACCTCTAAGGAAGCGATGATAAGCCGAGTTCTTTCATTAGCGTATATAGCAGCCTATTATTGGTAGGTTTGCGTATCTCTAAATAAATGATCTTCAGTTTTACGAACATAATTGAATACCCTTTTGTTTAATCGTGGTCATGTTACACGACCTCAATAAACAGATGAAAAAGTAAGCTTGGTTAACCACATTCAACATCATTATTTCACCTCCCACAAATATACAGGGGAGCAAATTTCTTCAATCATACCCAAGTCCCTTCGAATATAGAACAGCAATTTGCGCAAATTATAAGCAATGATACCATATATTCCATGTTCATGTGCACAAAGTTTTGGATTTATACAAAGTAACTAGTGCATTGGCTGTTTGCCTGAATCATAATCTTGCACTTGAGAGAAACTTACAAGACAGCTCATGTTCAAAATCAAACATGCAAACTAAGGCTCAACGTTATTAACTCGACTTTGATCGTTATCTTAAGGAATATTGGGAATGTATTGAAGAAATGGCATGGTGCCTACCTCCAGTATGGGTCCACGATCAGCACCAAGCAAGTGAATCTCGTCCAATATCATAAGCCCAACCTGAACACAGATTTTCCAATACTTAATTGAGGGAACCTTCAGATTCTTAACACAATGTGAATTCACTGCAGAATCTATCTTTAAGGACAAAACTTCCAGCTCAAGTGAAGCACAAGCGAGAGAAAACACAGGCCATAGTTCAGAACTCAGATACACAGCTTAACCAGTGAACCCACGAAATAATATTCCTCCGAAGATTAGAGAGAATATTCTGTCAACACAAACAGCCAATAGAAAAACAAATAGTCTACCTTCTTGACATAACCTCGACTGTGCCAATTACGACTGATGCCATCCCACTTTTCAGGAGTGGATATTATTATGTCAGTAGATAAAAGAGCCGTCAAATCTGGGGTAAAATCCCCAGTCATTTCAACCTAATAAAATATCAGATTAGGCTAGTCATGTTTGGCATAACTGTGCATAGACGAAAAATAAATAAACAAAAGATCGCACCATATGTTTTCCAAGTATGGAAACAAGACGCTTCCTCCAATCATTCATTCTTTCTCGAACAAGAGCCTTTAAAGGTGCTATATAGATAACCTGCATTGATGCAACAATTAAATCACCCATAACATCAAAACAATAGCCTGAACTGTAACATTTTACCAAAATATGCACACCAATAATGATAGTTAAACCAAACACTAGGGTTCAATAATAGAAAAAAGGACTCGTGACAAGAAAGGTCCCCAAGGGAAGACAGTGCAGATGCCTCGTCAGAGTTATTAAACAAGCCTCGAATGCAAGGATTATGTTAGATTGGATTACGCTTAAGTATGTTCAATGCCATAATTTTCTGCATAAATCAATATTCTGAAATATTAATCCTCGATGCATTGACTCGCAACCGTGTGTCTTCGTGCTTCTTGCTGCTTTAATAACATGTGTCAGTACAACCAATGACTGAAGCTTGTCTTGTGTCATGCTCGTGAACAAGCATAAGATCTTAGGGATTTTCTAACCATTCAGGATATGTTGGTTTGCCATACACAATTTCTAAGATGGAACATGATCACGTCAATAATTTTTTAAAAAAAAACCTGTGTTAGTTTGAAACATTGATGTTGAATAATTTTCAAACTGATTCCATATGCACATTCTCCCAGCATATTAAAATATCATTCACACATTGATACTAATATTGACGTACCTTACAGCTTACTAACAAAAGTATCATTACAACAAGCCATGCGAAGTCACGATCGTCGAGGCTAATACAGATTCACTAGACGAGATTGAGGTCCGAGGAAACTCCATTATTTATGTAGAAACAATGATACTCGAGGCCAACAAAATTTAATCCTATTGGCATGAAATAGCTACAGGATATGCAACAGACTCCGTGTTTAAAATGTCAAAATCAAGTGAAAACGGATTCAGCAGTCCTTTGGAACAAGTAGGAAAACGTACACTTAAAGCTCAAAAGATTTGAGCTGACAAACCCATGCAATAATTAAGCAGATAAGAAGTTTGGAAAAGACCCATTAATATGCCAGACAATTTGGAGAAATTGCATAGAGTGAAAAAGGTAAAATTTGATGCCAAATTTGCTTGAGAACAAAAAAAGTACCTTCATATCAGGTTGAGTATTAAACAGATGAAGCATGGCAAGCTCAGCTGATATGGTTTTACCACTTCCTGTTGGAGCTCCCAAAAGAACATTTTGATCTGTGTGATACAGCACATGGAAAGCCTGTCAAGATAACCGAAACTCTGTCTCAGAAGCAATAAACTTGTAAATGCATATAAGAGAGAGACTTTGAAAATCAAGAAAAGGAGAAAGGAACAAACATAGATTAATCAAAACCTGTGTCTGTATGGGGTTGAAGTGTGAAAAGTTATACAATGCTTCATACGTTCTATTGCTAAGCGCACTCACAGGAAGAGGTTTCAGATCAAGGAGTTCAGTATGAATAGTATGTGCCTGAGGAAAGTATAATATTTAGTTGTACAAAACTCAGAAATGGTTAATTACTTAATTCAACCACACAAAAAAAAACATGACATGAATTCATAATCCACCTCTGGCAGTGCAATGTTCTGGATTGATATGATGTAGAAAGCCTCTGCATGCAACCACGAATCTGAAATTGCACGAATGATGTACTGAGGAGGGTGTGGCTCAAAGATGGGAACTGTGAAAGATAGTTTCTGAGGTTCCGCTTTGGTCATGCGCTTTGTTAATGAAAAGAGCTCTGAGTGATATATATGATCATTCTCAGAATCCTAGAAAAGTAAATGAATGATCATTAACTCAATTCTGCATAAAGCACAAAACATACTGACAAACAATGTGGTGTCTTCCAATTTTCTGAAGTGTTCCTTTTTTATCCACTCTCACAGAGCCATTGTGAATTGAAACATAAAATGAGTCACGAGAGACAAAGTTCCATCACTGGGCTAACTGATTGGGTACAATTGAATTAGAAAAATTAAATTATAAACAATTATATACAAGGTATCAACTTACACATTGAATACATCAAATTAACATGAACAGTTAATGCATAGAACAGTACAAGTGGAGATGACTAGAATTCTAATTATACAACTGGATCTTGTGTGTATTTGCTCTTGTATTTGGTAGATTCACATTTTATCAAATCATTACAGATATATGTCTCAACAGATTTCTGGCAGAATTTCAACAAACACTTGTGTCACTCTTAACTCCAAGTTATAATGCAACTGTCACATATGTTTTTATTACCTCCTAAGATTATCTAACAGATATTTGCTATCTTCATGCATACAAAAGATACGAAAATTCAGATCTTCTTCCTCAAGAGAAATTAAGTGAATGCAAAACTACAAGTTACACGTGAATCAAGCAAGATGTCCAGCTTGAACATTTATTAAACAACACAGTTCAAACTACCAGGTTAGATATCTCTCACAATGTTATTCGTGAGTCACTATATGCATGCAAAAGAACCACCATCTAAGAAGTCTTTACTTGATGCAGTATAGATAAAATTTGTCTACACAGTTTGGTCTCCTTGTAGTTACCAACCATTTGTTTTCATACAAACAGAGATAAATAAATTAGATTTTCATTTCATTTAATTGTGAATATGTCTCGTGAATTCTCAAAAGAATATTAGCAATGCATACAAAAAATAAGAAATAAATCAATATTTAGAATGATAGGCGATAGTTTCCATGGTACGGACATATTTGAACTAAAACTGGACCTTCCCCAATTTTCATAGTGTAAAAATGTAAGATTCACCGCAAAGAATCTCCCAGAAACTGAGTACCATCTCAATATGGCACTACTGTTAAGAGTAGCCACGTAATGGGTACTTGAAGGATTTAAATTAAATGAATCCCAGACCATCTTCAGCTGTTCCACACCTCAAGTGATTGCTTGGACAAAAACTTAAAATGCTGAACAGCTTTCTCCATCTTTTGTATATGGATGCAGTGTTACAAGTGGTTAGGAACCACTATTGTGTTTCCTGATAAGCCGGGGCTACACTTACTGCAGCACAAAGGACTTTGGGAGCAAAAAAGAGGGAGAAATGGTTGGTTAACTATATGGTTCGCGATAATATGGACTATATGGTTGGGCAGAAATAAAAGTATTTTCAGGGGAAGCGACGTCCCAGATGAAGACCTTCTGCACCTAGATCAATATAGATCTTGGTTTTGGATTCGACATAGTAGTAGTTCTAGATTCTCTTATGTTCTTTCTGACTGGGTGAATGAACCTAGAATTTGTTTGTTAGCATCTTGATTTACTTTTTCAGGATTGACTACTATTTGTAACTTATCTATTACCTCTGGTACTCATATATATATATTATGTCTTTTTTCCGACCAAAAAAAAAAAATCAATATTTAGAAATCAGTAAGCTTCAAGAACACAATTTGAAGAGGTTGGTGCTCCATTAATTATTTACACATACTAAAAAAACCATTAGCTAGCGATAAAATACAAAGAAATTTAGGAACTGCCACACTTGTTTAAGATTAGTATTTGAGCCTTCACTGTTTTCATGCATGGAACAACAAGACTAAAAAAACCACAAATCTAATGGAAGATATAACCACGAATAAAATATCCTGACTTGCACCAATACTCGTCCTATGTTCTAAGACCATTAACACTACTAATGACACTCATGCATGTACAAGGCAAATGCTATCTTATATGTTCTCATTTAAGTAAAATATAAACTTGAAAAATAAATAGAGAGACAGAAAGAAATTGCAGAAAATTCATTGTGAGATAGATTTACATTTTTCTCCTCTCAAAAACTAACTTTTCTAAGCAATCAAGTTATGTCTGATTGAAATTTTATCAAGACAAGTCCTCGACATTCATTATTTGCTTTCATAGGTCATACCTGGCAGAATTTATCATGCAATTTCCCATCTATAGAAAATAGAATGAGAACTCCTCAAACTTAGGAAGAAATTAGCAAAAAAGTACCTCCACTAAAATCCACCAGCGCTGGACAGTACTATGAAACCGATCTTTCCAGACAAACTCAGGGGTAATAATCAAATCAACCTACGAGAAATAAATTGTTGTTTAAGACAAAGAAAAAGCTAAAAAAAATTCAATTGCCAGAGAAAAAGAAAGTACAACCAAGTAGTCATCACCTTCAGAACAGTTCTTGTGATTGGACTAACTTTAGCAGATAACTGGACCATTGGGAAATATCCCAAGTATTGTTTGACCAACTTGTATTAAAAAGAAACCAAACAAAATTTTATTATCAGGAAACCGCCAACATAATTGAATCAATCCTAAAATAACAAGCAACTAAAGAAATACCTTCCCTCCAGGAGCATAGCGAATCAAAGCTCCTATGTCTTTCTCTTGCATCTCATATAGGCGATCTAGGTCCACTTCTCTTTCCTCGAGCTTCCTTAGAATCTAACACAGAATGTAAAACAATAATATTTACATACTAAACTTAATTTTACACCAAATATAAGCCAAAAAATCAGTTGCCACATACTTCCGCAGGAATATCTTTATCAAATTGTCTGAGAGGATGTTGGTGGGGCCAAATTTGACGATCGACAGCCTTGCAGTACCCTAACATGAAAGAAGACATCTCACTCCACCCTCTACGCAAACAAATCTCAAATAAAGCCCGCATAACACGAGCCAAGCTTGAACTAATATATGATGCATCAGAAACTAGTGAGAAAGTATCAATTGAACCCCTGGCTATGTACATCTGCTCAACAAAAGCAAGTCAGTATTGTCAGATAATAATGTCGAATTCTGCAAAAACTACATTTATTACCAGTAAAAGATCAGCCTAAAACCTGTATAAGAATCGAAACTTTCCCATGTTTATTTGATGGACCACCCTTAATTTCTAAAGGACATTTGCGAGTCATCATTTCAAGTTCATTTTGTTCCTCCTCTCGAACAACAATGTTTTCAAATTCAGAAGAGTGGGCAACCATTTCGATCACCTGTGAGAAGATAAAATAAAATAGCAAGTTGTAACTTGATATATAATAGTCTGACACATGAAATTATGTCTCTAAGTGATTCTACGTGTCTGATGCAATTTTTTAAAAATACAATAAAAAACACGGAGTAAAAATGTTACAAAATGAACGAAGAGCTCCACTTTTTACAATCACGAGATCAATATTTAGGGATATCCTAAAACCTTAAAACTTTTTCATTCATTTTTCTAGAAAGATATTTACGGTGGTAAAATTGTAGAGGAATAGCTCACAACCAAAAACCCAGTGGTAAACTTGAGAGCCATGAAAAATTCCATCATCCTACATGCACCACCTTCAGGTTAAGCTACTTTAAAAGGTCAGATTTCAAGCATATGCTTATCACTGCCGTAAACAATCAAAACAATGTCACCTTCTGAAACTAAGAAACTGAAGATCTTTCCAATTACCAACAGTTCTCACGCGTTAGTCTAAGCTTTATCTTGAAACCAATAACATGAGATGTTCATTATTATGTTAAAGCAATTGTGGTAGAATCACTTTCAGAATGTTATACCATTGATCCCATACATAACTAAATATTACTATAAGTTTGTTGATAGGCATGCATAGAAAGAATACTGCATTATACAACTTCACTGCCAATTAGATTGGTTATGCTTCACAATTGCTTACCCATTTATCATTCAATTTTTTTTTGCATTACAATGTACAAAATTCCATTCTCATACGCGCTTAATTACTTACGCAGTAGCTACAGAGTCCGAGTTAAAGAGATAAACAACAAGCACTGTAGTGTGGAAAAATACTATTATTGAGCCCTTTCTGAACTTTTCTCACTTTATAATTCGAATTTAGAAAGAAAGCTGAAAAATAGACATGTATATGTGTTGCACAGAAAAACCAATTTAAGTGAAAAACAATGATAAATACATTAATAACAAAAGAAGGCACTGAAAAATCTATCAAACTGACAACAGAGCATAGGCACAAAAACGTGAATCCATGATCAATTACCTCGCTATCACTCATGTGGCGTTTCAACATTTCATTATAAGTTTCAACACTAGAGTATTGGATATAAAAGTGGCTAGCAATACGACCAAGCTCAGTACAATAAAAATTTCCACTCTTCTCATCGAAGCGCATCATCTTTGCCTTGTCAAGAGCACGTGCAGAATCAGAGATCAGAGATCTTTGCTTTAGACTCAGTGAAGGATCGGCAATCACCTATCAGTTGTATTCCACAATTTTAATTAATCGTCGCACATGCATATACATATATAGACCAACACATATGCACAAATACAATTACAACGTAGATAAAGACATGGATATAAATAATGATGGATAGAGCTGGGGAGTTTCCCTAAGCGATTTTAGGTATAAGATTCAAGTCAATCAAGATGTTTAGAAATATGCTAAGACACTTCGAAAACATAAAAAGTGATCATATTATCAGACACTCATAGATATTTTAATCCTGTTATCCATAACAGGTGGTATTCTTTGTTAGTTGTTACTAAAAATCTAAGCAACAAGTTCACATAAAAGGTAATAAAACTACTCAGGAGATGAAGAAAAGACATAATTTTCGTTCAATATTTTCCAAGGCATAACATTTTCTGGAAAAGCCGTATTTCATCCTCTTAAAAACATATACCCCATTCTTCAACATTCTTTTCCAAAAACTTATCATTTCATTTTCATCTTTCCCACCATAATTATTACTTTCAATTCAATTTCCAAATAACTTGATATTAAACAATAGAACAAAACTTATTTCGAACTATTCATTTATTTCAAATTGGTACAAAAACTATTGAAAGTAATTCAGTTGATACATTTTTACTTGCAACTCAAAATAAAATCAGACTAATACATGAACTATAATCAATATCAAAGTTATACATGAATTATTAGTAATTATCCGTTTAACATAAACAGTGTATTGACTAAATCAATAAATGCATTTCAAATTGAGTATTTTAATTTGATAAGTCGGCTTTATATTTTATGAGTGAAAACATAAAATTTAATTTTTACATATTCAAATTGCAAACAAATAAAAAGAGCAAGATACACATCTTGTCAACTATTAAGTTTAAACACTTCAAATCTACGTAATATTTTGTCTGTGTTTTTCTTCTAATAATGAATCCTATGTTCTAAAAATATTTAATTGCTACACTTTTTTATTAGAAACAAACATGACAATAAAAATATGGCATATATTTGACGTATTTAAACTTAAGAGACATATTTCTTGTTCTTTTTGTTTATTTTATATTAAATTACTGCGAAATTTGTCTATTTCCACTAATTGAAGGTAAAAATATCTTATCAAATTAAAACCAATTTCACACGCTACATATCAATTTAATAATAATCAATCTCAATGGTTCATATATCAATTTGGTAAGTACTAATTGATATGAATCACTTTAATAATTGTCGACAATTCATGTACCAAGTTAACTTTAATTCATTAATTAAGCAAAAATGTATCAATCTAGTCATTTCAACAGATATCTACCAATTATACAATAAGCCAATAGTTTGAAGCCCAAAATAAATTTTATTTTAAATCATTCAAGACACTATTTTAAAATTTTCAAATACCTCACACACTGTTAAAACAACGGTACATATTATATCACATCTACAATCCACCATATATCTTTCAAATAAAGAATCAAACATACATCACATTTGTAATACAATCTTCCATCCACATATTATGGGTGACGTAGGAGACATCTCTATAATCTTTAGCACATTCTCCCAAAATATTTTCCCAAAACATCAAAAGCAATACCGAACATTAAATTTCCACATTTCAAATAGGGTAGAAATGAAGAAAAAAAATCACGACTTTTTAACCACAAGGACAGCAAAGAAAAACCATGTTTAACAATACAAATACTGTTAAATATTAATAAGTTATATAAAAAGGACGAGAAGATACCTCATCCCATCCAATGCCATATGCCAAAGGATTCATTTTCATCCTTATAAAAAGATATGTATATCCAAGCCAAGCACAAGCTTCTTTAACATTTGTTACAGTGCCTTGTGCCACCTCCGCATTTAAATTATCTTTTAAGGAATTAATAAACTGCAATGACGGAATAAGAACGAGGCAAATAATCTGAGCATTGAGATTATCAAGTATAAGTTCAATATAACAAAAGGTATTGACTCCTCTATGCAATTATGGGCATAAAACTAATTACAAAATAGGTAAGCTTTTGAATCTTTGAAAATCATGGAGCAACAAAGACCTCTTCCCACTTCGTAACCGTGAATTTTGTTAAATGTCCCACTCTCCTGTCCAAACATTAAATTTTTTTATAGAAGCGAAGGTGTGAGAGAAAGAAAAATCATTTCAGATCCAAGGTCTACTACTTTATATGACAGGCGAGTCAAACTGCTAACAAAAAGCGCTTTCAAAATCTCTTCCAAAACAACCTGGATGGGCGAAGATTGTCTCTTCCAATTTTCTCAAGTCAAGAGACGAAGTCATCCATGATACATAACATTGTATTGTAAAAATCTTTACCCTTGTCTGGAAAGAGAAAACCATGCAAGAGATTTTGAAGGGAAAGAAAAAGCAGTAAGTTTCTTGAAGCAAATCTTATGGGTTATAATCTGAATCAGTACATGAATAAGAATCATAAACAAAGAAATCACTCTCTAAATGGGCTTGCACTACTTGTAACAAACATAAAATACACCAATTATATCTTCTTTCTTAGACGACAACCACTACCGGCAGAGGGGAATCCACCTCAGAATAAAATTATCCTGAATAATGGGATAACTGGTCGATCTTTAAAACGATTAATTAAAAAAGGCATGGTTAACTGAAAATGGCACAACAAAAGCTCCTTACTCATCTCCCATTTATACAACAAGGACGTGAAACTAATATGACTTGTACATGACATCGTCAGTTCCATGTGATTCCATCTATAAAATTGATGTTTCATCATAAACTGTTACCGTTATTTTATCAACATACAGCATACTGTACAAGAATCAACTATTAAAATTACCACTGCGGGGTTAAATAGTTTTCTCAGCTTAATAAAGTATCATCAGTTTTTTTTTATCAGACAAATAAATATATATTATAATAATAGAGTACCAGAAGTACTCTAAAACTTACAAACAAAAAACCAAGGAGTACTCATCAGTTTATCCTGAGACAATCAATAACTGAATCTATCTAGCAAATCTGAATAGCTTCAGCCTTTTTTATCCAATAATTTAGTGCAATATAATAATTAAACATTGTGTGCCATAAAGTAAGGGCAGAATAAAAAAAAGCTAGATAAAAACATACCTGACTCTCGATAGGCAGTTGGCTTGTCAAAAGTCGCAAATAGTAAGCTAATTTGTCATGACTTGTGATTATAATTCCTTCACCACTTTTATCGAACTGGGGTCTCCCAGCACGCCCAAATATCTATAGAAGAATTTTGATCTCATATGGGCCCGCACCATGCAAAATATAATTAATTAGGGGGAAAATAATCATCAAGCGCTCTTACCTGCATAACATCAAGCATGCCCAGATCTCTCCATCCACCAGCCTTTGGATCATATATTTGAGTTCCCTGGAGATCTTACATGCATAAACATCACAAAAAAACAACCGAAAGTAATTGATGTATAATGCATTATAAATTAATCAACTATCAAAGTCTTGCAGAAATGATTGATTGATATGATGGAGCTCAATATTGAAAAGTTAGGCAACAAATGTGAATTTTGGAAATATGTGAAGAAGCATAAAGACTTCAAATTTAATAAACTCTGAAGAATAGCATGGTGTGATTAAATAGCACATCAATCTTCAAACAAGTAGAAAAAGACGTGCTTCAATGGAGTTAAATAGGCTTGCTTAAAGTATCCTACTGTAAACTCACCAACTCTCTCAACTACAGAACTACTACACTAATTAATATAGAGAACAGGACCAAAGGTAACATTAAATTGGGAAACGGTTGTAAGACGCCCATTGTATGTTTTTGTAGACGATGGTTACATGATAAATCATTAAGATAACACATCAACATGGGTGGGACAACCTTGATAACAACTGTATGAGCTGGCAGATTTACTCCCCATGCCAAAGTTGCTGTGCAAACAAGGACCTAAAAAATAAAGAAACTTTCAGAGAATAAAGATGCCAATGAAAATCTAAGCGCAGTCAGTTGAAAAGTCCGCCAATATACCTTTAAAAGTCCATCAGAGAAAAGCCGCTCAGTCAGTCCTCTGTCAACACGCAGCATCCCAGCATGATGGATGCCAATAGCAGAGTCAAAAAGTTGGACTAGCTCCTTATTCCTGGACTTCAGAACTTCTTTCTAAATTGCATAAATAAGTTAGAAATGAAACTATAAATGGAATGGATGTCAAAAATAAGTTATCAACAATAGTCCCTTGCCTTAATAAGTCCCGACTGCGGATGAGAAGTATTTGAAAAAAGCTCGAAATCCTCGTATCTCTTGGCCATTTCAACCTGTAACTTATTGCATGCCATGAAGTTATAAAATGGTATGTGGGAGATATTTATAAAATAACAACAGCAACTTTCATAATGGTGGATGCATATGAAACCGGTATGTGATGAGCATACACATTCATAATCCTTTTATAAACCTTTTTACATAGCATTCCAATGAAGCCAGCATACTTGTAAGATGACATACGGAGAAAAATAATCAATTCTTGAAAGCCAACCTAGGATACAGATTCATTTGGAAACAATGAAATTCTAAACTCTTGCTTAAGCATGCTTCGAATAAGTTTCAGAGTTATTTTTATTTATTTTGACCAACTCTTCAAGTTTATCTTCATTTAAAACATCAATATTTCAATTCACATTTAGCATTTGATAGGACACCATGGGCTCTATGTTCTTTTTTTTTTGGTCGGAATGGGCTCTATGTTCTACTATATTACTTGATCGATTGGTGCATTAGCCAAGCACAAAAGTTTGCATTGGGCAACAATTCAAATCACCACAGTTTCTCAAGCATGGTACAGTTTCCCTGCGCTATTCAGAATATGTCACTGACCAAACACCATAAACCCTTGTACCATTTTCTTTTTTGTCGTGACAGTTATTATTTTACCTTGTTGTGAGTGTAATAAATAGTTCTACCGTAACAGTTTAAGTAAACATAAACGTTTTCAAAAAAATTATTGTATATTTTAAAAGGATGTTACCAGGTTTTCAGCCGTTTTTCCAGTATCTTTCCGTGAATGAACAAAAACCATAACCTGGTGTCCTCGCCTTATTGAATCAGCAACCTGGTAAAAAAAACAAATAGATATCATATATGCTTAATTTCTCCCAATTACAAGAAATTGAGTGCTATAAAATATATCAAACCTTCTTGTAGCATATTTCATTCATCAATTCCTTGCGAGCTACAAAATTCGGTTCAGAAATACCAATATATTGCTGCTCCAGAGGAACTGGGCGGTAGCTTGAATCAAAGAAGAATAGACCTGTATCTGGATTTACCCTCAAAAATTGCGCAACCTGCAAAGTATTGCCATTGAAAATAATCACTTTCACCAATATTAGTGATGCAAATTAGCTCAAATAAATATACTGTCAAAAAATAACGCTAATGAACAATGATTAAAGTACATATAAAGAAAGCAACCTCCAAATAATTTGGTAGTGTGGCAGAGAGGCCCACTATGCGAATCATACTTTGCGACGACTCGACCTGTGAAAAAAATATCATCGTTAAACCTCACGAGGTTGTAATGTGTTTGGCATATCCACTAAGCAAAATTATGGAATCCCCTCCATATACTCAAGTTGGACCAAGCAATAAATTTCAGAAATAACAAGTTTTGATGCTCAAAAACTTGGGTTTTGATATTGAAAATTATGACTTCTATAACTCGAAAATAACATCGAATACAGAACGAAAAAACAGACTTAAAGCAATAGTTAAATTAAAACAAAAGTTTCGTCATGCCCGTATAAGTAGATGACTATATATACCTTAAATGAGTGACTCGAAGAAACTTAATAAAAACTCATGAGAGACATTTAAGAAAAGGAAACCAACCAAAAGTTAATATCTTGATCCAATATGGAAATCAGAAGTCGAAAACAAACTCCTTGTGCAAATGGTAAAATAATAAAATAACATTAAATCCCTTACTTGATACTTCACTATGAAACCACAATTCATGGCGTAAAAAACCACCAGTATCCGCCTGAAAGTAGATTGCTTCCAAAAGATTTTTTTAAAAAGCAAGGCCATTTTTATTGAACATTATAAAACCATGTACCATATATGGGAAGGGGACTAAGCCAAAATCTCCCAATAACTGAAATACATTAGTATCCGGTATTACACAGCACCAAAAGGAAATAGCCAAAAATCATTAAGTGACCTATAAGACAGATGTAAATACGGGCATCATATACTATCCATCCTGCAAAGAGCTTTTATGTTATTGGGAAGCCTATCTTCTGAGAATTGTTGAAATCATCTTTCTTTTAAAGCCGCATTTGCTAGGGTATCAACAAAAGTGTAACATTCTCGATAGATGTAAGCTGTACTGGAAATTATAGCATAATGGAACGAATTCTAGTCAAGATGTGATCCAACTGCCAGGCAGAGTGAATAGTGATCAGATTTTATGATGGTCAGCGAGACAAGCGAATATGATTCAAGGTAAAGAGGGAGACATGCACCAACAATAGGAAGAATTTTCTACTTGGCAGGCACCCATGTTTGCCATTTATTAGCTTGATGGAACAAGACATCGAAAGTGCATTGAATTATAGCACATAGAAAATCTTCAAAAAAAATAACATCATATAAATAGAGAAATATGATCGAAATCCAACGAATATAGCAAGTATGATATACCTGACGAAGAGTGCGAGCTACTAATGCCTCTATTACAGGACCCCTATCATCATTCAAGAGATGTACTTCATCAATGATTAATAGCTTCACTAGCATAGACATGGACATATCACTACTTTTACGAGTAATAACATCCCACTTTTCAGGCGTTGTCACAATCATCTGAATCACATATAAAAGAACACTAAGAAAAATTGAAAGAGCATGCACAAAATCTCTAAGCAAAATAACATAACAAATGACAAAAGAAACAAGAATAAAAACCGAGGGTCACATGAACAACAAATAACCTGAGTTTCTTCAAGTTCATTTTTAGAAAGTTGCATGTCACCAGTAAGTTCTCTCACGGTTATGTTTAGTGGAGACAACCGATGGCTAAACGTTGATGTAACCTCTGCAGCTAATGCCTTAAACAAACATAGGCATGATCTTCAATTATCGTAAAAAAATATGGTTGATAATTACGAAATCTTACCTTCATAGGAGCAACATAAACAATCTTAAATTCATCCTTGTGCAAATAGCCATCTCTTAAGTGTTGTGCAATCTATCAAAATGATAAGTGTGATCAATGAACAGAGCGTAAAAAGTAGTAAATTATATGCCAATCACTTGATTTTTCCTGTAACACGAGTTTCTTGCATCAAGGGTACAATAAGCACTGTAGCATTTTGCTTAACAATCTCATTCTCATCACTTAACAGATCAAAACAGCAATCTAGCATATCAAAGAAAGGAAGGGGTGGCACACCTCATGCAGAACAGATATCATGGCTATATTTGTTTTTCCAGCTCCAGTTGGAGCACAGACCTGCAAGAAAATGAAACAATATTCGCGATGGTAAATGCTTATTTCCTGGAATAACTACTATTAAGCAACACCACATGTGAAATTTTTCACCAGTATATTTTCGTTACTGAAGTAAGTTTTTTGGTATATTCTGCTCTGGATGCGATTCAAAGATTTGTACCCCTGGAAAGCAGCTTGTGCAAAATCATCTAACTCCTTTATTTCAATCTGTCCAGTAAACAAAAGCTGTAAGATGAAATGAAACTTCCACAAATGACAACCTAACTTACAAAATGAGGCTCGATTCTGGGGAAATGAGAATTAAAAAAGAAGTGATAATTTAAGCCATTGATGGCATTAAGTCTATGAGATAATTTTGTACTCAGTTGAATTACGATAATCTAAATCCATCGGATATATATTTACCATTGGATATATGTTTAATTTTCATTTATACCCAACTAAGGCCTTAAAACTTAATGCAAGAATGCATGTTAGCATATCATCTTTGGCTCATTTAATATGCCAAAATTATTGTCGCCTCACTTAATAGATAATGAATTAATTTTGTCTTCACCCTAATATTGAAAATTAAAAGTTGATGCAAATCACTCTGAGTCGTACACTATTATGTACAAAGTTAAGTACATGACAGTGCCAATTTGACGCAAATTTATTCAAGAGATTCACTTCACCACCCTCAACTCAGAAGAATCCTGAGCAATGTATATAACATGTTAAATGGAAACTTGAAGCCAGGTGATTACGGTCACTGACAGCACTCAAAAATAAGAAAATAATAAATTTGGGTAGGATCAACATGAATACTAAATTTGGTTTTTGACATAAAATTTAGGTCAAAGTTAGATCAAACAAATCACTGCAATAAATTATATCGAACTTCATTCAAAAAAATTAATTATGAATGAATAAGGCAGACCCAATCGACCAAGTTTCAGTAGATTAATAGTCTGACAACAGAGTAGTCCAAAGTCCAAAATAATATGATCAAGTGGAAATTCCCCAAAAAAACAAACAAGATACATCCAGGTTTTATACGATCGATCCATGTTAAAAAACCTGGGATTCATCATTATAGAATATCTGCCACTCAGATTTTGTAATCGATGTAGCTTCGGACACAGGTCACAAAAGTTGGGACTCATTAGCGTGAAATCTTCCGCTAAGTACTCGAGTAGACATTAACTTTCAATAATTATAGGTTAATAACATAAAAAGAAATTAGTGTGAAATCTTCCGCTAAGTACTCGAGTTGACATTATCTTTTAAATAATTGAAGAATTTTCTATGCGCTAGTCGAAGTTTTATATAACATTAAAGAATTATTCAACATTGCAGTCTATGCAGTGAAATTCATTATTTTCATCTCACTTAAAACTTTGCTTCACATTCAAAATTATGCCTTAAAAATAAAGAATGTAGTACACAAAAGAAAATTCTTCAATCCAATCAACTTTAAATGAATTTAGGATTTTATATACAACACACATTTATTTACAACACAATCAACATTTATTTATAATATAATATAGTTGGTTAATTTAAAACAAATGTAACCTGTATTAATTATTAAATACTACGTTTATGATCCTAGCCAAGATAACACATTACTATAGTGCATGGACAAGCAGAAGGGACTTAATTTGACCAAGCTAATGATAACAACCAACACCCAGCATAGATACCTCTCTAGTTTTCAATCCATTTTTTACAAGGAAAAATACAGTGCCTGTACAAACAGGTTAGACAATTATATGTATTAGCAGTAGCACCAATTAAGCTGAACATAGCAAAAGGCATGCTAAAACAAGTACCAGAAAAAACTGTCATCTTTTCAAGTGTAATCACTACAATGCAACAATCACCCCCGCAAATATTGATTTTAGCCGGAAAACTAGTTTCTACACATACCAGCTTCTCCCCAGGTTTCAACGGTGCAGTAGGAGTCGCAGGAACAGTTACTTCTTCATATCCCTTATAATGCTTTCTAGCCGTGCCCTGAGGAAGGGCAGTCGCAGCAAGCTGAGGCCCATCACCATGTCCTACGAGATCATCAAGAAGATTTTTCTTCTCAGTTGCTTGAATTAAGGAACTAAATGTCAGAGAAGAAAAATCATTCTCCGTCCCATGATCAGTCCCACGCCTGTTCTTTTTTTCCTCCTTGCGACGAAGTTTATCAATTTGTCGTTCAGACTCTGTTTGTACAGTTACCTGTAAACATGAAAAATAGATTTGTAGGTGCCATATTCAGTATTCCAACTGTTGATAAACATGAGAAGTTTTGAACATACCAAAACAAACAGGATTTCACTTCATTACCTGAGTAGCATAACTAGGCATTCGTGGTTGCATGCTTGAGGCTGATTTGTCGGATTTGAGTACAAGAAGTCCACGGTGAATAATTTCAACAAGTTCTTTTCTATGCTGAGAAGGGAGAGAAGGTTCACAGGATTAAAGAGAAGACTATTGTTTCCAAACAAGTTTCATGAATTACTAAAATGAATATCTTGGAACAGATTGCTTAATGATCGTCGTGGCTCATAGGATGTGACAGTCATGGTTGGAAACATCATCTTGAAGGAGATATCAAGTCTAATTGGCAGAAAAGTATTCAATAATACATTTAAAATTCATTCCTTTATTCTTTAAAATAATAATTGGGTAAATGAGAAGCAGAACATGCTTGACCAGCCAAACTAATACAACACATAAATTAAGTTATTGTTATTAATACCATGATAAGGTCTTGAACAATTTCAAATGAGCTATCACCGACAAGATCCAGCAAATCACCAGCTATCTTCATTTTAAATCATGATGAAGTAAGGACATGGTCAGCCTGAAACTTGCTAAAAAAGGTACAATCAGAGCAAGCAATACCAATATCATCAGGGTACCTCATCACCTGGTTTCTCTGAATCAAGAACCCGGCAAATGGTCATTGCCAGTTCATCTCGAGGGAAATGTGAAGTGCTTTCGCTAACAATTTTGTCACATGCATTCCGCAACCATTCTAGATCAAAGTTACCTTCATTAACAGGATGGAAACTTGCTGAACCATCATAATCAGACCATCCCTCGGGTTGAGAAAAATATGTGCTAGTTTCATCCACCGCGATTTCTCCATGCTCCAAGGCAGAATCAACTAGAAACCGAGCAGGAGGTCGGAAAGCAAGGTCTGCACCAAATTCCAACTCCTCGCCACCTACACTCGTCAATTCTGGAATATCCATAGTCCTCTGCTCATTCTTCTGTAAACCAGAAAGCCTATCTACCAGAGATGTAACTTTTTGTAAATTTGCATCTGGAACAGCATGGCCAAGAAATTTTTCCAACTCAATCCTGAATTGTGAAAAGTACACAAAAAAATGATCTGAGAAAGATATATAAATCATTGTACCATCCAAATTGTGAAAAGTTTCCTACAGTTATTGTCAATCCAAATCAATTTTCCTCTATCTCATCTACTTAAAGTTCAATAATGAGCAACTAATGTGCCATCCAAACACTCTTGATATTTTTGGCCATCCAAGTCATCATCTACTGTGCAACAAAGGATTATTCACAAGCTTATAACACAAACACTATCTAAAATGTAAAGTATTTGACGGGTTAAAGTTTCAAAGAACCATGAGCAATACAAATTCTGAGCTCTTCCACTTTATATAACCAGGAAAATCATCACTAGACAAAGCTATTAGAAACTCCCCCATAAATAATAACAAAAACAAAGTACTTACTTTTTATCAGAAACTCTCTCGCTGATCCCACCGTCTTTGTTGTCAGGGGTAACATCAAGTAGATGATAAATATTCAATGCCACTTCATGGAATTCATCTGACACCACCTCGCCGCCCATCAACTCAATGACTGCAGCAATATATAGTTTGTATGCTTGTCGTACTTCAGCAGATGCTGGACACATATAACGCGCAACAAAGCCACACATAATATAATATCATCGTCATATAATCATAATCAAATAAAATAAACTTCACTCGTATTTCATATATTCCCCCAAACTCTTCACCTAACTTGTTACACTCCAAACAGTACGAATTACGAACTATGGTAACTAGCCACCATGAAATAGAAAAGATCAGTTATGAATCGCATATTAAACTATTCATATTGGCAACTAGCCAATAAATGTGACTATTCACACGCATGGTGCGCAAATATACTATGAAATTGGCTAAATGAGTGTGCAGAGTGAGACCTTACCTTCGTCCCATTGATACACAATCTTACGAGCAAGCTCCCACTCCCCATGCAAAGCCGCGGAACTAGTGCATCAAAGAAATTCAAATGTCATTCCAGAAACAAAACCAACGATCTCAAAATTTGAAAAATAAATATAAGAACTAAATTAAAGCATTTGAACGTATATACACAAACCTAGAGGCCTTCAGGCTTCTGATAATGGATTTTCGATTAAGATAAGCTTGATCAACATCAAAAGGCAGTCGAAGCGAATTGGTTAAGCGCGGGATATCGACCAACATTTTCTCTTTCAAGAAATATAATAAAGACGATATCAAGGTGCAATTATTTATATAGATAGTTCAGTAGTGTATCAGATTGATGTATACGTTTGTTAAGAGAACATGTTGGATTCCACGGGCTTTTTATCTGTGGACTGGACTCCGAAGGTTAGGGCAAAAGATTTGATGGCGGCAAATAGATGAATGGGGAAAGACAATGAGGAACTGATGCGTTTAGGGCAAAGAAACTGCAATCTTGGATAATTAAGGTTTTAAAATAATTAGGAATATAATAGAATCATAAAACAATCGATATATATATATATATATATATACTTAGTTTTAGTTGGCACATCACAATGTACAGTGTCAGGTAACAACATGTTGGTCAATTTATTTATAATTTGATCAAAAATAACATTTTACTGACTTTGACAAATTTTTTTTTTTAAAAAAAGATCATGCTATTGTAATTGAATGGAAAAAAAATAATCAAATGACTGACTCCAATTTTTTTTTTAAAATGATGCTCATCTTACTATAAACTGAAAAAAATAAAATTTGAAGTTGCTCGCATCAACAAATGATACATTTTTTTTTAGTCAGTTCAGGCCAAACATGCGCATAAAAAAAATTATTTAACAAAAAAAATTTGAAAAAAATAATTTCTAAAAAATGTAACTTTTTAAAATGAATAGCAATTTATTGTTACAATAGTAATGAATTGTTCTCTTATATAGGTAAATATATGTCAGCACATAAATTTTTATCAATCATTGTTTGGTAAATTATGAATTCAGGGGCGGAACCAGGGGGTGTATAGGGGGGCATCCGCACCCCCCAGATAAATGTTTTTATACATGTTTTATGCTGATCATCAACAAAAATGCATTGTGGAATATTGGTTGGCACGCTTCTCAACTTCTCGAGTGACCACGGTTCGAATCCTTGCCACTACAATTCTGTTGCAACTTTTTCCCCTCTTCACTACAAAGAATTGTTGGCCAACTTATATAAAAACTTATATAAATTAATTAGGGATGGCAACGGGGCGGGTTTGGGACGGGTTTGGCCAATCCCAGGACCCGCCCCGTTACACATAAAACCCATACCCGCCCCGCCCCGCTTAGACCCGCCGGGTTCGCAGGTTTACCCGCCCCGCCCGCCCCGCAAACATATATTTTTTTTTTTATAAAAAAAAATTTTTGGTAGAAATTAATTTTGAAACACAAAAATTGAGTTTTGAGATTGAATTTAATGTTTTCCTCTAGTAAATATTTATAATAAGCATCGTAAAACTATCTTTAAACTATCAAATATTTATTTTTTAGTTTTTATTCCATTCAAAATGTTCAACTTCTTTACCATAAACACATGAATTTTGATATGAAATTAAACAATAACACATTATTGTACAATCAAAGAAGTGAAATGTATATTTAATATTATTTTTTTAAAAAAAAATAAATTAATAATGCATAGCGGGGCGGGTTCGGCCAATCCCAGGACCCGCCCCGCCCCGCTTCCAAACCCGGTTGAAGTGGGTTTGGACCCGCCCCGGCGGGTCGGGTTCAATACGGGTCCGGGTTTGGACCCGCCCCATTGCCATCCCTAAAATTAATTAATTAATAAAAAACGTAAAAACTTAGATTGCACACTTTTACTTAGTTGTTTTCCTTTTTTTTTATATAAATATCCACCTTTTATTTTAAAAAAATTGGTTGAAATATTTTTTTTTGGCAATTCATAATATGTACACTTGAAATGTATTTTTGACAGTCAAGAAACTGAAGTCCAAATAAATTATAATATAAAATTAATTAGAACATTAACATACATAATTATCAATATACAAGTACATAATTAAATAATTAAAAAAATAAAATTATATTTATTTGCTCAAATTTTAGATAGCAATAATTGGATTACCATGATTATTTTTTTTAATCCTTTTGTGAAAATTTGATTGCTATAAAATATATGAGAGATGAAGTATTGAATACTTTTGTATTATATTCATTGCCCTTATTTTTATATAATTTACTTTATAATATATTTTTTATCTACTAAATTAATATTATTTTTATAATATTTTTTATTAAAATATATGTATAAATAAAATATTACTTTCGCCCCCCTAATTTATTTTCCTGATTCCGCCCCTGATCATGATTGAATATTTTTGTGTATATTAATACACGAAACGGGTGTCACACCCTATCCATATAAGATACCAGATTATCGTGTGATTGAAATGTTATCTCGTTACATCCTTTGTTCAGTAGCACTCCAAGTCTGTTAGTCACAATAGTGAACGCATTGACGTTGAACCTAATGTCCAATTAATGGACGAAATTACATATTTGCCCATCTCTTTTTTATTTTGAAACCCTAACAACCTTTTCTTAGATCTGAAAACCTTGGCCAAAATTCTCGTACGAGGTATGTAGTTCAATGTCTGTAGTTCAAAATATTCTAGTTTGTCTATGAAAGGCAAGTCATAGATTAAATGGATTATCATGAAGAACGTAAGACAATATTGTGCCGCCTTGGAGTTAATGGTTTCAATTGCAATTTGTCTCCCAAGATACGACTTACGATTTGTGAAAGAAACACTTCAATTCACAAATTATTTAAACCACAAAGGTTTAAAAGTGCTAAACAAAATGAAGGATGAACAAGATGATTGCGCTGAAATTTTGCAAGAATTTTACTTTAATCTTGTGTTTGATTTTCGAAAAATCTGATTCTAATTCGTTCGGGGGTTGTTCCTTTTATACTAGACAAAGTAGTGTCATCAAAAGACACCATTTGGAAGCATCTCATAATGAAAAAAAAAACAACCACACCCGAAAGTCAGCAACCCTGTGCAGGGCGCGATCGATCGCGCCTTCTTGCTTCAATTTCCTGTCACGGGCGACAAATCGGCCACTGATGCGCGATCGATCGCTCATTGCAGAAATTTGTTTTTTCATTGCTCCGTCGCGATCGATCGGGCGACACACGCCGATCGATTGCGGCACTCAGAAAATCGAAAATTCAATTATCTTCAGTTACGGTTTAATATAATTTACACAGAATTTCCAACAATGCCTTACGTCGATCAATGACTCACATGGAATTGTTCCACATTAGGATCTCCTGCAAGGAATGGTTTCTTATATTTCCCGAATAAAACTTGACCTAGAAGTAAAATACAAAAGAGGTCAAAATATGAGGACGAGAGTTGTGAGTTTTTATCCTACCGTTTTTCATTATGATATAGTGCTCAAAGTTAAATAGTTTGAATTGAGACTTGAATATTAACCGAATTGGCTCTATTTCAACCATATCTAATTCATTTTCTGTCTTTGAGTTCTAAAACTTGTCACATATGGATTTGTTTTTCATCTCAAACTTTTTATTAATGGATTTTTGACTAAGTTAATATGATCTTGATATTTCATTTTTAACCTGCATTTTACTCTTGTATTGAAATATTTTCGTCAAATTTAGTCTTAAATTTATTTATGTTTTTTTATTACAACTTATATTTCATTACAATACTAGCAGACGACGCACACGCGTTGCGTGTGTAACGTAATATATAATGCATACGAATTGATACGTGTAATGAAATAAATGAGACATATACATTGGTTAATATTACAATTCAAAAGAGGCAATGAAGAACCACAACAAACCATTGGAGGGGGTAGTTTGGTAAATTCAAATTTGTCATACCAAGGTAGTTAGTATAAGGGGCTTAGACATTATAATATAATAATATAATATAATAATAATAAGATTCATTACAATATAACGGATATGTCAAGGAAAAAATATGTTTCTAGTTTGACATTGATGATAACTGGGTTGCATTCGTTTTACCGTAGTTGCGTAAAATGGTGATAATGTTAATGTCCTCCACGTACGCTTGAAAATTATGAACAAATGGTAAATGATTTTGTTTTCCAACAACTTTTTTTTACGACATAAACCTTCCAACTTGAAAGCTAGTAAAGAGACGTGTTGAAAATGGTGATGATACAGCCAGAGTAGAATGTGATGCTTCCAGAGCATTTGTTTTAAATTTTAAATTTTACCCTTGTAGTCAAGGCCTTTAAATCACGAGCACAAGCAAATTATCTTCTGTTCTTCATGCTAAATAATCAACTTAATTTTTGAATTTTAATAATTAACTAATTAAATATTGTTTTGACATTCAATATGATTTCTGTAAACTCATTGTAATATCTTAAAAAGTAAGACAAATACTAAAACCATTTGTTATTTTAAAAATGAAGTGTCACAAATCAAAATAATTTTTTTAGTCAAAATTTTGTTCAACGAAAAAGGTTTGATGGTGATGTAATTACCCATATTGAGTTAGGGTTTTGAGGTTTTCAGGATTTACGGTGATCGAAAATTTCTTGAATCTTTCCAAATTCTTTAATTTGAAGAGAAACAACCAACCGATCTAAAATAAGACAATTTGAGAAAACTCAAAGCCTTGAATGAAGAGTGCAAAGTAACTAACGAGCCCATGAACAAAACCAAAAAGCTATTAGATTTGAATTCAGTTTCAGCATGCATCGAAAGCCGAGAATTCTGAGGATAGCATGAAGAACAAAGGAGAGGACATTTTGCTGGTGCAGTGACTACAAGGGTAAATTGGAATTAAAACAAATGCTCTGGAAGCAACACATTCTACTCATGTGGTATCATCACCAGTTGGAAAAATGCAAGTTTGTGTAAGACTCGCAATAACATAAAAATAGATTGTCTTGCTATACCTGGTTATTCATACAAGAGGAATGCGCATAGACATAAATCAATAGTTTATAAATCTCATTCCATATGATTTGTAGAATATATTATATATAATAGATAGGACCTTAATTTATCAATTATCGAGGATCTAGAAAGATTGTCCAAACTGTTTATAAGCTCGAACATATGATTCGTGTCTCATGTCCCAAATTGATCAACTACCAAACTTGTGCTTCCACGACTTTGAGGGGATAATGTTGAACTAATATGTCATATCGTGATATGTAAGAAAACAATGGTGTGAATGTCTGATATGTCTGTCGATAAACATAATAGTTTAAACTTTAAAGAAAACAAACACATTATTTTAAATTCAAAATTTCATTCTTTCATTCATACATTTCATACTGTTTGATAGTACTGCACATTACTAGTGTTTTAAGTGGTCTGCTCGGAGTTCTGCGTCAATCCGAACAGAGGAGATTGAACGTTGTACCTTGGAACTCACTTATCCAGGAGGCCAGAAGCTAAGACGGGCAAATTTGAGTTTACAGGCACACGACTTGCTGTGGCCTCGTCCAGAATCATTTCCAGATTCTTCTTGTTAAGTCTTCAGTTTATATTTGCTGCTATAAGTCTAATACTTTTGTAGTTCGATTTATTTGTTGTTCCAAGTATATTGTTTCTATTTACAGTATAATTTATTTTTATCACAATTGTTTAAACTGATTCATATTTTGATTTAAATAAACAGTACCAACAATCGTAAACTCAAATATTGTGTTTTTGTTTATTTTTGGATTTGAATCAGTTTTCGAAAAAAATAAAATATAATTGTCGAATTTTCAAACAATCACTGTTTGTGCACTATCAAAATATTTATATTGTTCGTTTTAAAACTAGTTTGATATTATTTTTCTTGTGTCGTTTGTATTTTGTTTTTATCTTATGACTGACCAGATTCCAAACCGAATTGCTGAGAATACTGAGATTTCAGTGGTGAAAGCTATATATATATATATATATATATTATATATATATATATATATATAAGAGCCCATGGTTTTGTACAGTAATGGGCTTCTGAGCTTTTTTTCTTGTTGGCCTTTTCTAACTTGTGGGACCGGATTTTTTTCATCACCCTCTTGCAATCGGATCTCTTTTCTGCATGCCTGTACGACGAGGACATAGCATTTACATCCTTTCTCGTGTATTGAAGGGTCGGTCATAGTGTATCGAAGAGGCGGGCGAGTGATTTCGTGCTGTCACGTGAAAGGTTTTAGGGTTGCATTAAATGTTAGTCTGTGCTTTCTACTCTCTATACAACGCTTGGTTGTTGTGATATGATAAGTGATTGATAGATTAAAAAGTGGATAATGAGTTGATAAATAAACTAATGGATAAACTATATTGTGTTTGGTTCGTATGATTAGTAAATTATGATAAGTAATATTGTGTTTGGTGTAGTTGATAATATGTGGTAAAGATTAATTTTATTTATAAAATGACAAAACTACCCTTGAATAGGTTTTGCACTTATTTTTATTATTTTATTTTAATTAAAATTTAGTTAATCAAATTAAATTTAATTATTAATAAAATATTATAATGAATTAAATAGTATGTATAAAATATTGAAAATATTATAATAAATAATATAAAATTAATTTGAACTTTTAAGTTAATCTCAAATTATAATGAATACATGTTAATCAAATTAAATTTATTTCGAACCAATTCAATATGAAAATATACCCGAGCATCATCCAGATATGAAAAATATAAAAACTTGCTATAACATTTTCTAAACAAGTCTCACTGCAACATTAACAATGCAAAAATCGGTGATTGGTGATTATGAGTACATTGGATAATGACTCATCAGATTATTACGAAGTGATCAATTAATTAGTCCCTGTAAAATGGTATGACTTTGTCGTCCAAGGTATTTACTATCTAATTGATCGTAATTAACAAAACAAATACGTATGAACACCCTGTCAACAAAACATTACGAACAGAGTAAATACTACTAAAAACACCGCAAAGCATTATAACAAAACATTATAATGAATTAAATAGTATGTGTAAAATATTTAAAATATTATAATAAATAATACAAAATTAATTTGAACTTTTAAGTTAATAGTAATTAACAAACAAATACATATGAACACCATATCAACAAGAAATTATGACAAAGTAAATACTGCTAAGACGGAAAGCATCACTCTGTGTATAAAACAATAAGGTCCAAATACTCTTTCATTGTATATAAGTTACACATTCATAGTTGCAAACTCATAATCCAGTAGGTAAGTTAAAACATATCTGAAAAACATTGTTAGCCTATCTTTGCCTTCTAAGGGCACACAATGCACCGCCATATTTGCCATGAGCTCCACAGCCTCGGATTCATTCCTCTCCGGTGGACCAACCCTCGAGTCAAAAATCTTGGCCAATTCTCCGGCCTTGATCACCGGCACCGCGTAGTCCACCACACTGATTAGGGAACCTCCATTTTCCGCATTCTTGAATATAGCTCTCTTCCCTGTCAAAAGTTCTAACAACACTACTCCAAGACCATAAACGTCACTCTTTGCTGTCAATACATTTAGTCCATAATTGTGGAACTGCATTATTGGTGGGACTGCATAATTGTGGAGGTACTCAATGCCACGAGCTGCATCTAGTGAAATCTTGATCCTCATTTTCCAAGAGTTCGCCGCACTGATACTCTTTACGACATTGCTCTTGCCATGTAAATGATCATGAAGAGCTCCATTCTTCATATACTCATAAACTAACAGCCTTTCATCCCTTTCTTCACAATAACCAATTAAACCAACCAAATGCTTGTGATGTAACCGAGATAAAAACGCCAATTCAGATTCAAACGCACTCTCTTTCTCTTGAAACTTCTTCTCCTTTGAAGTCGTATAGCCTCTTTTGACAGCAACTTCACGTCCATCATGGAGTTTCCCTTTATAAACACCGCCAAAACTCCCTCCATATATATTCCCCTCAACCTAGGATAGCCAATGATTTAATAACTATCAGTTCATATAAAACTCAAATTTAGATGTCTAAGCATTTAGTTTACAAAATTAGTAAGCATAAGTATTTTCAAAACGTGAACCTAACCACAAAAGGGATAAAAATAACAATTGAGGTGCCGGAAGCTTGAACAAAAGCAACACATATCCAGAAATACATCTAACGAGAAACTCAAAATTTCAACCGATGCAAATTATTCATCCAACACATATTAAACTAAAAAGAAAGATCTTTTAACCAAATCTATGTACTATATAACAACTTTTAAACCTTCTAGGATTCAGATTTTCAAGGAAAAAATCAGTCCATCATATCTAATAAATTTGAATCGCTAATCAAGCTCAATTATAAGCGAAACTCATGTGTCTTTTCACCCAATTACTCACTTAAAAACCCAGAAAAACAGAAATTCAACGATTACATATCTACTAGTTAAAAACCCATAAAACATGATAATCCAATCAATGCATCCTCTTAACCACTAAATAAGCCAATTACACATCAAAATGAAATACAAATTTACAGCAGTTGAAATGAGAAATTAGGCTGGATTGTGAAACCTTGAGCTCGTAAAACATCGATGCGTGGAGATTGATCAATGGCGACTCCTCAGAATTGGAACTTAACCTGGAATTAGATCCAGGTTCGAGCTTGCACCGTATAGAAGTGATTGTTCTCCGATTCCCTTGATTCTTCCCTCTCCAGTCCCCGCTACCGCCATGTGATGAGACCATGCAGGTGCTCCGTCGTTATGCGTCGGATACCACCAATGGCCACTGTTCCCCCGGTCAGCTTTGAAAACGCCTTCATCGATCCGCCTACCACACTCAACCCTCTATCGATTTTTGCTTCAAGAGAAGGTCAAATTGGTGAATTTGCTTTCTTATCTCTTGTACTATTTAAATTCATACCCACAATCCTTCCAACGAGGAAGGATCTCTTTTCACGCCTCTACAGTGGAAAAAAGTGGCTAATACCGGGGCTTTGGGAAAAGGCTGAAAAAATAAATATGTAACCAAACAATTGATTATGGCCTAATCACTCCCTAATCAGCCAAACCAAACGCAGCCTAAAGGGATGGCAATTGCTTGTGGCAGTTCGTGATGCCTTCTATGTTTATATTACTCAGTCTTGCATTTTATTTTCTTGTTTTTGTTTCGATTTCCTTCTTGACTCCGTATAAGGATCATTTCTTTTATGTTTCTCTCCGTTTAAAGTTCTTGCCTACGTTTATAGCTGTGAAAATAACTGACTTGTCTTTGAATTTCAGGTTTCGATTACAAGGCTGAGAAGTTTTCCTCCTCCATGTCATTTCTGAAATCCTGTAACCATCGGATTTTTAAAACATTGTGTTGTGATTGATATTAAATATGGACTGAAAAAGATGATTGGTTGATTAATTGGTGGTTTCGTATATGTCAAATACATGTTGGAGGGAAAAAAATTCAAAAAACATGGTGGCAAGCAGATTGTGGAAATAAGAAGTCTTTAGAGTAAAAAAAAACTCATCTTGATAAACCACTCAAACGGGGACACTTTGTTTAGATATTTGCAGCTGAGATATTCCTTTTGACACTTTATAGTAGGATTGTCATTGTGCAAAAGTTTTGGTTCATAATAGTTAATATTGGGAGACGATTGATTTTGCTTTGATTTTGTTTACAGTCTTTTTCCTGTGGCGAAGAAAATTCGAGAGCAGCAGGTTCTTGAGATGACTAATAAGCTCTGTGATAAATTGCTCAATAAGAAAGAGAAATCCCACGGCATTGCTAGCATCGCTTTAAATATTATTGTTGGGAAAGTTCCTACCCCATCTATTGCACAATCTGTTCTTGTATCTATTTATCCAAATTTAGTTCAAGGAATAACCACCCAGGTGAGTTACATTATCTTCATGCATCTGTTAATATGGACGAGACGACTACCTTCTCAAGTAACAGATTCACGTCGGCTTACCATCAATACTACTACGTGCAAGTTTTTTTGGAAGTTAGAGGACAATAGTTTTGAATGTGTGTTCTTAGTTATGATTTTTAGGATTCATTAATAATATAAATCTAAAGGAAGCTGTGCAAGTCACTTTCAATTATCGGTTACTTGATATTTTTCTCTCTTTGTACAATGAAACCCATTCAGAAAACATAAAGATGTGCTTTGTAACTCGTAATCCTGAGTTTGGATCTTCCATAAATTTATTCCAGATAGATAATTGGATTTGGGGTGAGGTTAGTTGATTAGTCATGATCGGTGTCGATCCGAAGTAATTTGATTTTCAGGAACTATTAGTAAAGCATAATCTCTAAGTAACTTGCTTAAATCATTTGTGAGAAGTGAATTTGGAGCCATTTGTTTGTTGCACACTTTACTGCTGAAAAATGGATTGCTAGAAAGACCATTGGCATTGTTCGTTTTGGGGGTAATAATGATCACTCCTACTGTATTAGCATGGCCTCATCATCTCAAAATGTCTGCTTTATCGATCAAACGGTTTTAATCTTCGTAATTCATGCATTTGTTGTTAACTTGGCCGATGTCTATGTAATGTTCTTTCATTTATGAAGCTAGGATAGAAGAGCTCAAACGGTAAGGGGAGAAATATTGAAGTCTTTAAATCTCCTACATATAATAGTCTTTTCTTATTTTGTTAGGTGAATTTATATTGCGCATTCTGATTCGCTACTTTCTGAGATACTTGTTTCTCTCGAGATGCCATCTTAAAATTTGGTTATAAGTGGTGTTCTCATTAAGTTCTTTTTTATCAGCTAATTGCTTAAGCTTGATGGGCCAAAATCTCCCGAAGAAATGGTGATAATATTTAACTTGATCTATGGTAAACTTTAGAGGTGTCACGGCACGGCCCGTTTAATCGTGCCGGCACGTTTCGAAAGTGGCCGGGCCGGCCCATTTCCACAAGGGGCCGGGCCCGGCACGGCCCATAGGCACGGCCCCTACGTGCCGTGCTTCGTGCCGTGCCGTGCCGGCACGGTCCATGTCAAGTTTTTTTTATTTTTTTTCATTTTTTGGTGTAGCGATCGATCGCCAGTTAGGTGGCGATCGATCGCTACCAGTTTTAAAAAAAAAAATTTTTTTTACTATTCGTGCCGTGCCGTGCCGGCCTACGGGCCGGCACCCTATGGCGCGGCACGGCCCATGCTACAGTGTCGTGCCGTGCCGGCACGGCCCGTTTGCAAAACGTGCCGTGTCGTGCCGCTCCGTGACGTGCCGTGCCTCGTGCCGTGTCTCGTGCCGTCCGCTCCGTTTGACATCTCTAGTAAACTTAATGTAATTCTAACATGTGAATTCAAGTGTATGCTTGTTAAGTTGTTTATAAAACAGAAATATTGGCTCCTGGCAGGCACGGTGCAAGTAAAACTGGTATTATATAAATATCATATAAATATTTATAAAATATAAACATAACCATAGCCCAAATCATGGTGTTCAAGTCTTTCTATGTATTGCTATTAGTACAAGCCGATACTGTCCTATTTTTCATCAGCTAGGATGGCAGAGCAGGTGCATTCACTGGGATAGACTATACTACAATGAGAAAAAAATCTATTTATAAACAACTATTATCTATGGATACCACCTATGTGGAGGGTTGGTCCACCCGAAACAAGGCCCTACGCTACAATTTAAAGGAAAGCCACTTCGCATAGCCACAGGTCTCTTGGCCGATGCCAACTAGTGTCCCAATTTGGGACAATATCTCTGAGTTCCAGACTTTTCTAATATTAATATCCCTCCCCATGTATAAAAAACAAAAAGCTGGGCAAAATGAAGGAACAAAACAAAAGCTTTATCTTTTAAAAATCCATTGGCATTTTGATAAAAATGTTTGAAAAATAAACTTGATAAATTGAAATTAAACAAGAAAAATCGAACAAAGGAAAAACGATCAAATCCGGATGCCAAAACACTACCCAGAAAAATTCAGGCAGTGTTCCACGGCGCCCCAGTCGAACCCCTTCTGCCTGGGTAATACTGGGGCAGAAAGGCAGCGCCTCAACTAGGGCTGATTATCTGACCCACCGGACCGGTTTCGAGTATGATTTTACCAGATCCAATTGGTTCGATAAGAGATCAGATACGGTTCTGGGTCCAACTGTTCCGGGTTTTGAATTTTTTTTTATTTTTGCTGCAAAATTTTGTTTAAGGCATGGTTCGAACGCGCCACTACGAGTGTTCGAGCGAGAAACTCTAACCACTAAGCTAACTGACCTTTATGTCTATAAGCTGAACTCAATTATATTTATATAAAACAAATAATATTTTGTTTTTTTAAATAACGGATCCGGTTCCGGTTCATCCCGAAACCGGATTCTTTTTAGTCCGGAACCGGAGATTCCGGTCCGGAGCCTTAGAACCGATTTTCCTGTTCGAAAATGGTTAGCCTGTCCTGTTTTGGACAGGGTCCGGATTGACACGGCCCGTTAAACAACCCTAGCCCCAACGCCGCTGGATGGATTTTTGAAGGGGGATGCATCTTTTTCGTGTTTAGATGCAATTTTTCGTGAAATATTGCTTCCCAATGATGCCTTTTTATGATGTCTATTGATTTAGTATATATAAAACAACTCCATTTGAATTAATTCATTCATTTTTACAGATCAAACACAAAGAAATAGGAAAAATCCGTGCATTTTTCATTCCATCATCTTGTTTCAAGTTTGAAAACTTTTAAACCTTTGTGGTTTAAAAGATTTGTGATTGAAGTGCTTCGATCTCAAATTATAGTAGTTATATCTTAAAAAATGAATTGTTACAGGAACCGTTGTGGGGCACAAACAAAAATTTGCACTCTTACCTCGACATTCAAAGCTATTGTTTCTTTGCCTATTATTACCCAAAGATATACAACCACGAAATTACCCAACAAAAAATACACATGCAAAATCCATCGTTAATATCTGATCATAATTTGATACATTCTTCAAAATTACTCGATAAGAAGTCGAGCAAAAGCTAGCAATATGAAAGAGCAAAAGATGATGCTTTGTGGTAGTCTAAGTCCTCCTTCGCTGACATCAGTGTTGATTCCTGATGGCCCTCCTAACACCCCAGTAGGAGTCATGACGAGCGGCGAGCCACCATTTGTTGTGGTGGTGGTTGGACTGCCACTTACAGTCGTTACCGGGGTGGTTGAGGTCGGGGTGGAACTAGAAAAATCAACAAGAAAAGTGAGTCGCAAGTAAAAATAAATGCAAGGTCTCCATATTAGGCAAGTTCAGTACGGGCTAGGCCATAATAATTTAATTAGTTAGATGCAAACGACTAATATTAATTAAATATTCAAAACCTTTTTCTAATTTTAAAACGATCGATCAAATTTTCAAACTTTCTTCATTTAAATATCATATTCACCCACTTAACCGGAAAAAAGGCAGACTTCATAAACCATACAATTTAACAATCACATGGAGAAAAGGACAAGTCCAACTATTAGTCTATTACCATGGTCATTTAATGTTGAAAAATCCACCAATGGAAAAGCAAAAGGAAGAAAATAAAGAGGCAAAAGGAATACAAATTGATTGGCGCCTTTATAGAAATTGTAAAAAGGTTTTGCAATATTTTATATTATGTTATGTTATCACAAAATAATAAAAAAAATATGGCTTCTTACTATTATATTTACTATTTATCTGTGAATAAGCCAGCCATTATAACCTAACCATCATGTTCTTGAAATTTCCGATTATTTTTATTTTTATTTTGTCGTTAATCTTTTAATTGGATTGGGTCACTTTCGAGAATTGTTGTCCTAACACTGTGAATTCGAAAACTATATTTGCTTCTTATAAAGATTTTAGGATACTCATATCATAACTAATTGATTATGAATATGAATCCCATGAATTATTAGCATATATCTAAGTCAGGTTTTTCATGTGATTGACTATTCCGTCCACATGCTCACCGTCATTATCATTATCAATCAACGTGTTTGACTTATATAGTGTCACACGTGAGGAGACATGTTGAGAATTGTTGTCCCACATTGAGAACTTGAAAGAATGCAGAACATTTAAATAACATAGGCAAATACTCAAATATGGGACCTATTTGTGCAAGACCAACAATGAAAATCATTGTATGGATCGGCTCTACCATATATTATATGTGTTGGTGTATGACATAATCAAATTGTGATGTGCATCGCACCCCCATTGGAGGGTGTGCAACATATATAGGGCCATTTATCGCAAAAAAATAAAAAATAAATAAAGATTTCAAATATTTTCAAAAAAAGAAATATGGATGTTAAATTTGACCTTTCAAACCCGTGACTAGGAAAAGATAAAACAAAAAATAAAGGAAGAATAATGAAGGTCCTATTGTCCTATTCACAAGATGCCACCAAGGCACCAACACTTGACGGTAAAAAAATAAATACCTTGTAGTAGCAGGATAAGCACATCCAGCTGCACCTGTAACTCCACCAAAAAAATTAAAAATTAAAATTATTATATATTGGACTGAAAGAAAATATAGTATCAAGTCTGTATAAAACAAGATCAAGCCTTAAAATTTCAAAAAAAATACATATTACTAATTTATTTTCTCAGTGAGTGAAGAAATCAAATTCTATTCTCGAAAAAATATTTTTACTGCCAAAATTAAACGTAATATATATCTGTAAAGGAACAAAGATGGCGTGCGAGCCAGTCGGGGTTTGAAGGATACTAACTAGGGTCTGAAGTGACGACATTGGCGGTGCCGGAGAAATTACAGGCGGCGGGTCCTGCCGATTTCTTTGGAAATAACTGTTAACAGCATAACTGCAGTGAGCTTTAACGGTGTTGGGGTTGAAACAGGGTCCATTTTGATGGGTCTGGTTGCAATCTGCCCCGGCTCCGCATGCGTAGTCCAGTGTCTTTTGCAAAGCTCCTTCACCTATCCCATCCCTGCAGACGCACCAATTGCCACCTACAAAACAGATATTTTATTTTAATTTTTTTTTAGAAGAACAATTATTGATGTTATTGAGGGAGGTGTTTTTGAAGTTTCTAAAAATGGAAAAACAAATCCAAGAAACTTGATGTTCAGATTTCGGGGTTTAGTTTACAAACATGACAATCTGAAAGAGGACATAGTCTTGGCTAATGTAGATCCATCTATTGGAGAGAATATTCAAATCCAACGGACAATCTGAAAGAGATGCAATGAATCTGTAATTGCCCTGTATTTTGCTCAAATCGTTAGAACAGATCTAGTTTCTGTGTGGATGTAAAAATCTTTCTTTGTTGGTAGAAATAACTCGTTGAAATGAAAAAATATATATAATCAGATTTTGAAGTTATTTTTCTCGTAAACATATAAGCTAAATGGTGGAACAGTAGATCTAAGGAGAAGGGTGGTGAAAGAGCTTACTTGAATGCTCAGCCATGGCCAATAGGAGCACAATAAACACCGAAACAGCCATGAGAAAAGGAACAAAAAATGGTGCTGGGATAATGCGAAGAAAGCAAGCAAGGGTACTCTGCAAATTATTGTATGTCTAGTACTAATGTAGGAAAAAGATAGCAGGGTTTTTCACACAAACTTTCTTCAAAAGCAACTTAGCAATTTTGAAATATTTTCTTTGAATACGATGTAAATAAAATAAAAATATTTAAAATACAATTGAATAATTAATTTCAGGATATGGCACGATTGAGACGCACCTATATATTTTTATATTTTTAAATATATTATATATGTATTATATTACAAAATACTAAAAATTCACATTTTTAAATTCTATAAATCATGTAAAGCAACAATATATTTAAATAAATGATATCACTGAAACCATCTTAGTAGCACTCATACTAACACAAAATCAATTAACATAAAGTTCAACAAACACATCCAATAAAAACAACACCAAAAATATTATTACCAAATTCAAAAGGCATATAAATAAATTCATATCACTGAAATCATCATAGTATCATTCATACTAACATCAAATATATATTACTTCAATTAATGTAAAGTTTAACTAACACATACAAATTTCATTTTAGTCAAAATCCAACACGGTGTCCGGTATTTTTTAAAAAATTAAGGATATCTCACATGACGTGTCGGTGTCCTAGAATTATCCGATACTGCACCGAATAATTTTTAAAAATGTCATGTATCATAGTTTATCATAAAAAACCCAGAGCCCGAATATTATTTACATATACTTAACCTTATCCTATTCATTTTCTTTGATCCCCATCATAAAATTTTCACACAAATAACCTTCATCACATTAAAATACTTTATCTACTAGCATATTAAATATGCATTTTAAATATAATATGATATACTTAAAATTGAGAGTAACGCCATTTCAATGAATTCTTACACTCTCTTCTTCTCATTTTCTCAAAAACCCCATTTCAATGAATTCTTACACTCTCTTCTTCTCGTTTCGTGTGTTTCATATTATCTTTCACCACCCAGCGAATCTAGACTTTTGTTTTGTGGAGCAAAAAATAATAGCATAAAAGCAAGGTAAATTGTTTTTTAAGGGGGTCAAAATATAATATTAGAGTGGAAAAATATAATTTTTGGGGCGAAATATAGCTTTTATTGGGAAATGTAATTTTTTTAAAAAAAATTTAAAGTAATAAGTTTTTGTGTGTGTGTGACAATTAAAAGCACTTGTGTGAAACTCAAAATCAAAGAAGTGTGGATATGAGGTTTCGCTTATAGAGTGGTGCTTAGCATTAAATTAAAGAATTTTGTAGGGGATGCTCGGAGCCGTAGGTAATTATAGAGTGGTCATCGTTTTTTTTATAATAAACATAAATACGTTACTCTTTGTTTATTGGGGTTTTTTTCTTAGCTATCACATGAGATAGATCTATCATATATCGGAAATATCTCAATTGAGGATATCCCAATGTATGATGAATTTGCTTTATTGGGTGGTGCCTCATGGGGTAATCAAGACCCTCCCGTTTATGAGATGATTAAGTTGTATCAACTATCAAGTTTGAATGTACAAATATTATCCAGCAGAAACTTAAAGCCTGAACTGTAATGCATTTGAAAGTTCTTATATAACAAGCATTTGAAGTCTAAAATCACTTTCTAATACATTTTGTCAACATAATAATGAACCCATCAAAAAACAAAGCAATGCAATATTAGTTTACAAATGTTTTGTACATGTAAGATAGGATACAAATACATGTTATACATGCCTAAAAGATGGATATAAATCTGTGAAGCAGAGAAAATTAAACAAATATATAAGAGAGGATACAAATACATGTTCCACATGCTTAAAAGATAAATATATTAGTGAATTACATATAGAACACGTCTAGATATATACCTCATCTGTTATATATTTTTATGTCAAATCATAGGGAGATACCTGTAATTTTCAACTAGATGCGGAATTCTAATGCAGCTACATAAATTCATCCGTTATTATTCAAATTAGAGAATAGAAGTCGTAATTACGAACTTAAATTATGCCACCCATTTTCACAATTGAAGTGTGATAATTCAGACTTGGTATTCCAAACTTCTGATTTTAGTTTGAATTGTGTTATGTTTTGCATTATATACTCACATTGAATCTTATTTTCTAGGTGGTAAGAGTTCCTCTGCAGACTGCAGTTAAGAATAGTAAGAGTTTCATTTTTTGCAAACAAGAGGATATTTTCCAGTTTTCATTTTTATCGACTTGTACTTGTCTGTGAGTATCTTAAAGATGGAGGCCTGAACGACATCATTCAAGCTCATCCTCCTTCACAAGTTCGAAGAAAGATTTTCGACTTTTCGATTCCTCGACGAGCCAACATTTTCTTGGTTTCAGAACTTGTCTATTAAGATTTATCTGATTGACGTTTCCCAGTGAGATTTGCAGCAGCGCACACCGAAAGATAGCGGCGAAGAATCTCTTTTCATAAAAAAAAAAAAGAAAAAAAAAGTTTAATGGCTCTTCAAAAATAATGCCTGAAGCACTTCGGTTTGATTGGTTCCATGTGAAAATTAATGGGTTAACTTATTCCGGGAGTATAATTCTGATAAGCGCGAAATTTGACTCTATATTTTTTCCTGGGTGACGGAGAGAGGTTTGCCTTGTTATCGAGTTCATGTACTAGAGCAACCCCCTCTGTCTTCTTCAACTTTTCAATGCACTTTCATACAGTAATAGACTATTTTTTCCTTAATTTGTAGATCTGCGAGCTATGCCTCCTTGCTGGACTCCCTCACTCTGAAAGAATTGGCACTGAGGACACAGATTGATGATTTTGAGCTTGTGGTTTTTACATCAGCTCGTCTGCCCATGGATTGTCAGCGTAAGTCTTGCGGGCGAAATATTTTTGCTAAACCTTTCGCTCTTCTTTTACAGATATGGTGTTGCATTCATTCTCTTTTATCTTAGGATGAAATCATATCGGTTTTGGTTTTCTTGGAAATGAATATGAAACTTAGTCAAGAATGATGGATTGTTTTGCAAACATGGAACGATGTAAGGCTTGGCCATTGAAGAATCTGAAAACTCAAAAATCATCCAATAAATTTTCTTTTGTGGAATTGCGTACATATTTGGAATGGAAAGTACTTCCTATGGGGAGTATTTCATCATCTGAAACGAGATGCCACTGTTTGACATGAACGAGGGAGACTATAGCGAGGAGGTAGACATTGAAATCGACATGATTGACGGGGTTCATGTCGGGAAGATTGAATGTTGCTGTACAAAAAGAACATCCCGAAAGGGGTCACTTGCCAGTACAAAAAGAACATCCCGAAAGGGGTCACTTGCCAGTGCCTTTAGTACATCTACACTACACATTTTGATAGAACAAAACACATACGAAATTTGTGGTATAGATGTTCTAAAGAACACTGCTTTTAAGGGTGGCAACAACACTACCCCGAAAAGTGGTTTTATTGATGTTGTCCGGGGTGGTGTCCTGGCCTATATTCGGCTCAAAGATATATCTGTTGGGATTAATTACTAATTGAGTTTTAATTATTAAAAGCCCAATAATTATTGTTAATTTTGTTAATGAGAACAAAATTATGGTAAGTTAATTTTGAATAGTCAGTTAGGCTAAAGAAATCCCACATTGAGAAAATGATATATTTATGGTTTGTTTATAATGAGATACAAATCAATAGAGTGTAGTTAAGTAGTAAAGATGGGTGCCCCTCGCGCGCCGTCCGTCCGTCCGCTCTGCTCGTCTCGCCGCGCGTGTCGCTGCCGCGAAGGCAATCCTATCTTTTTACTACACGGATTTCTGAATTGACTTTTCATCTACCTGATTTTTCATATTCTGCTGAGTATTAAGTTTTAGACTTTTCACATACCTGCAGAATTGAAGTCAGATTTAAGTGTGAGACTTAAATCCATATTAATCTGATGTTAAGTGTTGAGACTTTTCATCTACCTCAATTAAACTTTACATTTAATTTCTGAGACCTTTGGAGTGGTCTGTTGCTCAGCTATATAAGCTGCATCAGCTCTATGCTTTCTTCATCCCGAAATTGCATTTCATATCATATCATATTATCTTGAGAGTACTACACACTGTTGAGTGTTCGAGTGAATCTGTCTGGGTTTCTGCTTCAATCCAAACAGAGGTGTTCGGACGTTGTACCTTGGAACTCTCTTGTCCAGGAGGCCAGAAGTTGTAGGCGGACAATTTAGAGTTTACGGGCACACGGTTTACTGTGGCCTCGTCCATTTCAGATACTACACAAAAGAGTTTCTGCACAGTATATTCAAACTGTTGTTGTAAGTTTCTATTGTTTACAAGCATCTTTACTTATAAGACAATGTTTGTAAGCTTATCAGTTTTTCGTCTACTTGAACAAAAAGAAAAGCACTAACAATATTTTGATTCGAGACATTCGAGTTCAATGACCAGAGTACTTTCCCTAGATGTCAAAGTGGGTTATATGTGTTGGTGTTGGTGTTAGTAGGGCTATTCCTCCTAGATTTGTGGAGGAATATCGACATAGAGTTGGGGATACAACTATGTACAACAATGCCGGCTTCGTGAACACTATATCTTATAATTGACATAAAACTTAATATCACGTGTTTGATTCTTGTAAATTATAAGATGGTGAGTTTATCATGAACGTATTATTGGGAAGAAATAACTGCAGGAACCCAACTAATGTTCCATATTGTACAGGTGAATTTGATCGGATTCAATCCTACTCATATTTGTTTATTTAAGTACAAATATAAATTTTAATGAACAAACTCAAAGTTTGAAAAAGAAGATATTGAAGGTTTCAGCTTGGTTGGACTAGAGCTCAAATCAATATTCGAATCATTGTTAGCCTTCGTTAAACCTTAAATATAATTTATAAATATTAATATAGATATTAAACTCAAGATTGGTTCGTCAGTCATGGAAAAAACTAATCTGGTTTTATTCGATTACATGTCGAATATCATGTGTGAACATATTTATTGTGGCTTCTCTCTTAGAAGTGATGAAATTGTGGTCGAATTGATAATTATTACATTTTTATTATAAACTATTACTCGTATTGACAAGTTTCTAAAAATATAATATCGTGTCATGTATCATGCACATTGGTCCAGGTGTGAAAATATGAGATAAAAATATCGAAAATGACGGATAAAATGGACACCATATTTTATGTGAAAAACCCACAAAAATAATTATGATAAAACCATCCGCGATGAAAAGATTTCACTGTAATATCTTATAGCTTATAGTCTATCGCTAATTTTCAAATAAAATATCACTAATAAGAAATGAGAAAATCAACGTATAAAAACACACTCAGAATGTGATAATTTAAATGAGGTGAAGAGAGCCTATTTACATATAGGGAGCTCCCCTCGTCTCAAAACGGTTTGTTTGTTGCTGCCTTAAAAGGCACTGCCCTTAGGGGCATCATCCATCATCCATGTATAATCTTTTTTTTCTTTTAAAAAAAAGATTCCAAATGAACGGTGATGATGTCCCTAAGGGCACTGCCCTTAAGGGTATCATCAAACAAACCTCTCAAAACGTGTCTGATACGTGTTTTCTTCCTTCAGTTTCCAGTCTACAAGCTTCCATGTATAGTGCAGCGTCCCCTTCTTTCTTTTCCAGCCAACATCCATCAGACCATAATTAAATGTGAGCCGCCAAGGCGCCACCGTCACAAATTTTTTTTTTTCAAAATAATTTGAAAAAAAACTAATTTTCAAAAGTACATAAAAAATGTGGGATTATAAATATACCCCCAAAACATCATCTGAAGTGACAGTGGCAGCTTAGGTCTTCTGAGGAGCCGCTTCACAGTGAAGCGGCTCCTTCATGACTAGGTGGCCGCCCATGTAGTGGGCGGTCCTTTCTTTGTTAGCAGCCGCTTACCCCATAAGCGGCCGCTACATCATTAGGCGCCGCCCTCTAAAACGACGGCCCTTGACTCTTAGAGGGCGGTCATTGACTAAAGAGTGGTCGCCTATTGTATAGATGGCCACTCACTGACTAGAGGCCGCTCACCTAAGTCGACCCCTGCCGACTAATGAATTAAATGGAATTAAATCTCACCCATCCCCTACTCAAAACTCGAAAATCATCTATAAAATGTCTGATAAAATTTTATCAAATACACTCACTTTAGCATCTCTATTTTTCTTCCTCCAATTCATGCGCCTTTCATTTTCTCTACTCAGAAATTCCTCCCTCCGGTGTTCGTGTGCCTTCATTATAAATTTTTTAAAGGTTAGTAAATTATTTTAAAATATTATGAATTTTTCATCTCTTCTTTTTGTTACATATATTTTTTTAATAGAATCAAAAATGTCATTATTTTTCAAATATGTATGTATAGTATATTTTATTAATATTATAATGTGCTAATTTTTTTTTATTAATTTTAGGATGACATTAAATTGTGGTCCCGAAAATTCAACTGTATTATATCTACAATCTACGCATATCTCCAGTGTTGTTTGTTCCGAGAATATTGATAATATTCTACGAGTGAAGCCTACATATAACCTTATCTGGGGGCTGTATAATGAGAAGGTGATGCACGATCGTGTTTGGAGGCATATCACTGATATGAGATTTTACGGTGTTTTTCAATCTAGCTATTGTATTTATGATAATCATTTGATTACTGCTCTTGTTGAGCGATAGCGGCCTGAGATCCATATATTTCATTTTAGATTTGGTGAGGTTACCATCACTTTACAAGATATTTCTATAATTTGGGGTTAGAAAGTTGATGGTCAACCAGTATCTGGGGTAGATGATTCACAACGTGTGGAAGAATGGTAAGATGCATGTCTTGAGTTACTGGGATTTGAGCTGCCATAAACAAAATTTAAAGGCGGTCACCTAAGGATAACCGCTCTAGACAATCACTGTCGTACTAATCGTATCTATGATATGAGCTCCGAGATGGATGTAATAAAGTACACTCGGTGTACAACTTTGATGATTATAGGTGGAATTTTGCTTCCAGATTATAATAAGCTCATGTATTTGCTTCCAGATTATACTTTGACAACACACCTATGTATTTTGGAAGTAGACGCACGGAGCTCTCCCATGTACCACAAATATTTTCCAGAGCACGTTCCAAACTTCGCCATGACTTCATATACAAGATATCATAGCCATATTTATCTTTAACATTCTCCCGTACATACTTAATCTCGTACGAAGGATCACATCGTACAATCCCCAACAGTGTAATTGCCACCATATTACTGTCCAAGTTGTGGTGGTCTATACCAATATTACTCGAGAAACATGTATGAGGACCACCATACTCGTTAATTTCCAAAAGCCCATTTTGAACTTCAAAGACGCTCGAATACCCCATTTACACCTTACCGTAGGAGAACTCTTTTTGCACCGTAATTTCCATAGAGTACGTGTGTTGTCCACAACACAACACTCATGCTTGACAACTCTAACATAGTATTCTTTCACAGATGCAATTAGATTCCTTGAAAATCATGTTCACGGACAGCTCTTCGACCTCCGGGTTGTAATATCTGGTTCGTGATCCAATAGGTACATCAATCGAATCAGGAACATGCTCTTCGTTGACCGCATTAAAATTGGTTGCATTTCATTCGTGCTTGGCAAAAATGGTGCATCTTGCATATGTCTCGCCCCATAAGGTGGTTCGCGGGATGTTGTCTCCTCACTGGGAAATGCATGGACAATATCATCATCTTCATCATGCATCTTAGCAGCCTCATTACCATGTTCTCCAGAATCGCTCGATGAATTATCGGGTTCACTATCACTTCTGTAAACATCTTGATGACTATCACCGTGTACGTCATGTGTGGCTGGCCCATCAGTTGCTGCCGGCATAATTGTATGCTCCGAACCACCAACATCAAGATCAAATACATCATGAATTGGTTTAATTTCTTCTCGTAATCCCCAAACTTGTGTTGTGTTTGGCCAATATATATGATTTTCTTAAGAAGAGCCGGTTATATATTGATCCCAATGTTCACTTCCATGCTCGAAATAAGGATAATTTTGTTGTTGCTCAATATCTCGACCGCTAGAAGTAGAAGGTTGATCATTGACCACCATATTGCTCAATCCTTCAGTGGCATATGGAAGATTTGATTCTGGCCCTTCAAGACCAAAATCATGGCTACTTGCCTCTATCTCGACGTACAAATGCAACATCTGCATATTGAGACATTCTGTAGAACATCATCATCTGCAATGTTAATTGGTATTTCATTCCAAAATGATTTCTCCATGAATTAATATTTGGTTGATAATTTGATATTAAACATCACTGGGTCAATGTTTAACTTTCTATGTGCTAGTTGAACCAAATCAAATAAAATAATAGAACGTGAAATTTTAATCGATCTAACTAGTGGGATGCTATATTTGACCGATCCGTTTTCAATAATAATATTACCACCAAAATATAGCAGCACAAAAATCAAATTCATTTTGAACAAACTAAGAAAATTTTTAAAAAAAAAATCCACCAGAGCTCACATTTAACGAAGGATGGTGTGCCAACACACTATTTGTATGGATCCGGTTTGATCTCTATATATCGACTAATTTAATATGAGTAGTCTAAATGGTTAATATATTATTATATTTTTTTTATTTAAAAGATATTATATTTTAATATTGAGTTGGTATATAAGTGGATCCCAAATCAAATGCATACTATCAACAATGCATGTTAAATGTACTATTATATATTTGAGATGCATGCACTGTTACAATTATATCTTGAGGTGTAATAATAAATTAATTTCTTTAATTGCATAACTAGTATCAAATCTAATATTACATATTTGATTTTGCAGAAAATACTTATATGGATCGGTGTTTGTAAAAAAATATGTATGTATATATTTGTATGTATGTTTGATGTTTAAGATCGGGTGTATAAAAGTTGGAACATAGCAAAAACGATTGGCAGGAAGATAATTATTATGTCTATGTAGCAAGTGTTGGTATCAATTACACACACAATCATATGTGATTAATTTACTTATTACAAAAACAGAAACGTGATTTTTGGAGTTTCGATTATTTAAAAATATTTGAATATACATTTCAAAAAGTAGGGAATTTATCTCAGTCTCGAGAATTGGTTGAAACCCTAAAAAGTAGAGCCCGACCGTGGCCGAGTATGTTATAATTGTGTTGTATAAAATTTATGTGCGTGTATCTTAGGAAAGTATCAATCACAAATAACAAATGGTTTTGTAGTAGAAATGTCGGGGCGAGATTTGGAATCTCCGTCCTTAAGACAATATTACACCGCTACGGTGCTAACGTTTCAATTGCCAATTTGTCTCCCAAGATACAACGACTATGATTTATGATATGAGCACTCCAAATCACAAATCATTTAAATCACAAAGGTTTAAAAGCACTCAATTTTAAACAATGATGAAGATCCACAAAATTACTCAAATTTTGATCTTCAATATAATGTGAATTTCAAAAATTCCATGTTTTAATTCACCCAAGTGTTGTCCTTTTTATAGTAGACCAAGTAGTATCACCGAAAAATACTATTTGGAAGCATCTCATCGTGAAAAAATACATCTAAACGTGAAAGGTTGCAACTCTGCATATGGCGTAATCGATCGCGCCCTTTATATTTCAAACTACTGCATTGCTATATCGATCGAGCCATTGGCAGCGATTGATCGAGCAAAGCAGACTTTGTCAATGTATTTTTCATTTGAGTCACGACTGCATTGCTATATCGATCGAGCCATTGGCAGCGATTGATCGAGCAAAGCAGACTTTGTCAATGTATTTTTCATTTGAGTCACGATCGATCGGCCAACATACGACGATTGATCGCGGCTTCCAGTAGACTTCGACATATGGATTCATTCGTTTGATCTCCGATGTTTAATTGTAATTCAGTTCGCATCATTTTTCCCAACAATCCCCCACATGAATTAAATTAATGCATGATGCAACTAAGCGCTTTTAACGAACTATTATGGCATCTGGAGAGAGTATTCAATCGGATTACTTGACTTAATAGTGAACTTATAGTCTTGAATATTTAGTCGTTGGTGTAAATATACTCCAACATATTCTTATGTCTTAGAAATCATTAAAGGCCTTTTGCCTATCCATGTACCCCTTTTGTAGGCTACATCCCTTATCATAGGAATGGATAGGAGATTAATTCTCCAATGTGTTTATACAATCTCGTAGTTTGGTTATCCCTTTTGAACCTAGACCTTGGGATCTCCAGTCACATAGGTTCGGTATCCAATACGAGATTTTGATTATAGGGTTTTAACCACATTCCCCTCGATAAACTTCCACATGATCTCTCGGTTAACCATTTATATGCGGATCCGCGGTTCCACATAATCACTCATGATTATGCCACTAGAGATCATTTTGTCATATAGCATTTAGTGCAACACTCTTTAGTTGCATACACAAATTTTTTCCCTAACAACTTATAAAGCCACTCGGCCGAAGAAGCTTTAATGTTTTGCATAGAGAATTTTCCACAACAGTATATCTTCAGTTTTTGGTAATCACATTACCTCATTTGCATCATTTTAGGATATTTCCATCATCGAATTTTAAACATTATTTCTTACAAAATTCGAGACCAGAAGAAATTCTCAACTTTAATTCACAATTCAAATTTTAAGTTTTGCGCTTAAATTTCTTCAACTAGGACTTCAAACAAAGGTTTTAGCAGCTTGATGCTGGTGCGTATGCATGTATACACGCGTATGAGAAACACCAGGAAGACGGAACAAGAAGCGACACCCTGGATTTCAAGTTTGCAAGAAATAGAATCTTGAACTTAATTTTTGAGAATCTATGATTTCAAGCATTGTTCTTGATGCCCACATATCAAAATGTCTCGTCAATATTTTTCCTTTGTTACATGATGATTTCTAAATTGCTTCCCCAATGAGCATATCATCAATACACAAGCATACATATGCTTTAGGTATGTACACATTTGTCACACTCGTTAATCTATTTGACAACATTATTTGTCAAACTCTTCATGTCACTTATTTGACGCATGTTATGACTTCACTTTAGCCTTCATATTTCTAGTTTAGCTAAGCACCTCCCACATTTCAAATATTGTAGGAAACTCTATTTTCCTTCAATCACAATGTTTTTTGTCTTTGCCTAAATGTGGTACTTAGTCTGTGATTGAATCTTAGAATTGCAACTCCCCACAACTTTGGGGTAGTAATGAAGTGCACTGGCGTTCAAATTTTCATGTTTCAAGTTATAAGCATTATAGTCTTACAAATCCAAATTTAAGTTTTTATTTCTTGCAATTTTTGGATTTAAGCTTAATTGCTTACAAAATTGAAACTTAGATAATACTATCAAACCCGGTTCACAATTTGCAATTTAATCGCACTAACTTAGAAAACTTGAATTCAAGATTTTAAATCTTGCAAATTCAAGTTATAAGCGTACTAGCTTAGAAATTCAAAATGAACCAGTTTGAGATATTACAACGCCTAGTCAAAATTTGTGGCTTCTATTTATCACTTGTGTTTTAAGCAAAGAAAGCTTAGAAACTCGGATTCAAGATTTTATAGTCTTGCAGATTCAAGATTAAGCGTCAAATTCTTAGGCAACACAAGTATAATCTACTCACAATTTCCCATTGCAAAAAGTCATTTGTTAAATTTTACTGCAATCTCATTTTTGAAGTGTTTAAACACCTCATTAGTCTCGTTTTTGCTTCATAACAAAAAAGTCACAACAATATTATGTGCAAATATTGATAAAGTAACAAATTACTTTTCTTACATCTCTAGTTTGCACATTCTTTCCATCACAAACATCATTGTGAGTTAACTCTAAAGACATTATGATTCTTCTAATAAATGAATGACGATTTTGTTAACTTAGTGCACACACAAGCAATAAATTTAACATTACAATTTGTGTTGTGAACTATGTTTAAATGATCATAACAATCATGCCACAAACGATAAGATTCAATACAAGAAGTAATAACATAAATTTTATTGCTTTCAACAAATATCGTCATTACATTTATTTAGAATCACTCCATTCTTGGAGTTTACAACTTTCAATGATACATAATCTAATTAAGCGGTAAGCGCTAGATCATCCAATTCATTTGAGAGACGATATTTTTTGGTCACATTTACTTGATCCATAGCCTTCCCACGATCATATTTATTGCGACAATCTTTCGCCATGTGATTGGGTTTTCCACATTTGTAGCACTTGCCTTTGAACTTCTTCGACTTTCCAGATTTGGAGGCAATATCTTCAAACTTGCGCTTTGTTTAGGCTTGTTTTTCTACTAAGTTTACTCGTGCTTCATGTTGGTGTCAATTTTCCTCCATTTCAGAAATTCTGATGTCCTCTTCGATTTCCAAGCGAACCACAAGATTTTCAAGATTCATCTCTTTTCGTTTGTGCTTGAGATAATTCTTGAAGTCCTTCCATGATGGGGGCAACTTTTAAATCATAGCGGACACTTGGAATGAGTCAATTAGAACCATTCCCTCCACATGAATTTCGTGCATGATTACTTGCAAATCTTGCACTTGCGCTATCACCGGCTTTGTGTCAACCATTTTAAAATCCAAGAATAACCCAACGATAAATTTCTTCATGCCTGCATCCTCGGGTCTATATTTTTCTCCAAGGATTGCAATAATTCCTTGGTCGTCTTCACTAGACAATACACATTGTATAATATGTTGTCAAGTCCGTTGAGAATATAATTCATGCACAGTAAATCGATTTGTTTCCACGCATCAACCGCATACCTCTTTTGGTTGTCGGTTTCATCTCCATAATAGTAGGAACATCCTCATTGAGGAACCTTGCCAACCCCAGGGTTGTCAAATAAAACATATTTTGTTGTCATCGCTTGAGATTGTTCTCATTGAACTTTTCAGGTCTTTCACCATGATGAACTATAGTCGTTGTTGCACTCGACGAAGCCATTTGTTGCTATTATTGTCTTAAGATTGTTGTATAAAATTTATGGGTGTGTAGCATAGGAAAGTAGCAAGCAAAAAAAAAATGGCTTTCCAGTAGAAATGTCAAGACGAGATTTGGAATCTTCGTCCTTAAGACAATATTGCCCCCGCTACGGTGCTAACGGTTCCATTGGCAATTTGTCTCCCAAGATACAACGACTATAATTTGTGATTGGAGCACTCCAAATCACAAATCTTTTAAACCACAAAGGTTTAAAAGCACTCAATTTTAAACAATGGCTAAGATCCACAAAATTACTCAAATTTTGATCTTCAATATGATGTGAATTTCAAAAATTTCATGTTTTAATTCATCCAAGTGTTGTTCTTTTTATAGTAGACCAAGTAGTATCACCAAAAGAAACTATTTGGAAGCATCACATCATGAAAAAAACACATCTAAACGCGAAAGGTTGCAACTCTGCGTAGGGCGCGATCGATCGCACCCTTTATAATTCAAATTAATGCATTGCTCGATCGATTGAGCCATTGGCAGCGATTGATCGAGCAAAGCAGACTTTGTCAAGGTGTTTTTCAATTGAGTCACGATCGATCGGCCGACATACGACGATTGATCGCGGCTTCCAGTAGACTCCGTCATACGAATTCATTTCGTTTGATCTTCGATGCTTAGTTTAATTCAATTCGTATCATTTTTTACAACAAATGGACTCGAGTAGCATTTGTACTCTATTTTAATAAAATTTTGGTTTTATATAAAAAAAAATATTCACAGCTCCTACTTTGTCTCATCCACAGCTACTTATGAAATAACCCTAATTTTCCCCATTTTTCGTTTCTTTCACTGTTCCTTATTTTAAGACAAATAAAGAAGGCTGCTTGACTGAAGTAAAAGATATGTAGAACCAAATTTCATTATTATTTTATACTTTTCTTGACTTGGAGTGAAAGCCAAAATGAAAATTGCCCAAAACACATAATTTATACAGTGACATTTGGGTATATGTTTTTTTAATGTTCGATCTCATAGAAATATTTCTGAACAAATATTAAATTTAAACAATTTTCAATGTTGGATACAGGCTTACTTAAAAACACTTTTAAACATTTTTTTAGTACCTGATCAATTTTTTTAAAATCTTTTAATGTTCTTAAAAGATTAAAATTTATAAATGGATTTTATAAAAGCCCAGAAATAGTGATTTTTATTATTATGCTTCATTCATAATAAAGAATAACTGTCATATCCAACTATAAAAGTTATTAAAGTTTTATTTAAAAAAATTTCTTTAAAAATCATATTTCATATATTTTTAAAAAGGGATAACCAAAAGGTACCATTGAATATAAATTCAAGTTTTAAAAAAGTTTATTCAAATAAGTCAAATTTCTAAACATGTAATAGCTACTTTATTTTGACTAAAATACCCCTTATTTAAATAAAATCATCTCTCACTCTATTTCATCGATACATAACTCTTTCTTCACTCCATTTATCCCGTTCATGGAAGCCACATGCGTGGTGGTGCGCGGTGGCCGTAGGGAGTTCCAGACAACTCGGCCGCTGTCTTTGGCTTCGCTTCGGCGCCCTCGGCCATGGTAGAGCTTAGGGCAAGCATGAAAATCTTGCGGGTCTTGGCGTGTACGCTGGGGTAGGCGAGATGAAGAGGGTTTTGGTCGAATAAGAAGATGTGGGGTAAATAGAGAGGTGCAAGCGATTGAAGATGAGGATGAGAGGTATGGGGCCGAAGGAGTTTGGCCTAGGTATAGTAATGGTGATTGAAGAGTGCTCATAAAGTTATTGTGCAAATTGAATTTTAAAATATTTATGGTTAAATTCCAAAATATATTCGGTTCATCATACTTGATTTCTAAATACATATTTTTAAGGTTGTGGTACTTCAAATGCTTTTGAAATTTCTTGGTTTGTAGAGGGTTTTGGTCGGAGGAAGAAGATGGAGGGGCATATAAATGGAGAAGCGTAAGAGATTGAAGATGAGGATGAGAGGGGTGTCATTTTGGTGTAGATAAATAGAGAATGTGGCGAGGAGTAATTTGCAATGGAGAAGTGGAGTTTGAGGGAATGTACGGTGGTTGGGGTGGTGAAGATGATGCAAAAATCATGCACCCCGTTACAATAACCGTGCACCCCTTATTACAAAAATTAAGTGCCACACCTTTACAATGTGCACCCAATTACAAAATCGTGCAGCAATATGTAAAAAATCAAGCACCACAATGTTTAAAATTATGCACCCCAAAACAAAAGTCAAGTACACCAACGTGTTAAAAATCGTGCACCCGCTTACAAAATCATGCACCCCATTACAAAAATCGACACCCCCCCAATACAGAAATCAAGTGCACCATCTTTACAAAAATCGTGCACTACAACGTTCAAAATCGTGCACCAAAGGTTAAAAATCAAGTGCACAACAAGGTTAAAAATCAAGTGCAGCACAAGGTTCGAAAATCATTCACCACCATTGGTGCACTAAAATTGAATGCACGATTATGTAAAAACATGATGCACGTTTATGAAAAAAATTCAAATTTCAAATGTATGATGCACGATTATGTAAATTTGGCCTGTGGTACACTATTTTTTTGTCGGTGGTGCGTGATTTTTTTGGCAAGTAGGTGCTCGCTATTTTTTGTCCTGTGGGTACGTGCTATAGTAGCCGTGCGAGTGTTATTAATGTCATCCAAACAGGAAATTGACCTTACTGAATTTATATTTTTTTGGTAAATTAGGTTGAATTGTTGTTCATCAAATAATACCGGCTTATAAGTGCCCATTTTAAAAAATAATATGATTTCTTATTGAGAATAACACTTACGCCATGATTTACAGGGGCGGAGGCAATGGGGGTGTGCTGGAGGGCCCACACCCCCAATGTTAAAAAAAGTTAAAAATTTTATTTTTGACCATAATTGTTTTTAAAAAAAAAAAATTCGTCCCGCTAAAATTTTCTGCTAGCTCCCTTCTGGTGTGTGGCATGCTGAAATGAGAAAAATTGGAATGGAATCAACTTCGGAATGAAATGTGGATTCGAATGGGAATGGTATATTTGTTCCATTCCTACAAGAAAAAAAAAAAGAAAGAGAAATGAATGGAATGAAATTATTTCTAACAGCCAAATCACATTTTAATTAAAAAAATTAAAATAATAGTATTTTAATTATTTCTAATAACCCAATCACGTCGTCCTGCCAAGTCTCTTGAAGGAAGGTTGGAGGTCGTTGCCTAGCATTTATTTGCACACAAATATAAATTTTTTTGGTACAAATTTATAGTGAATATAATTGCTGACTTCAAATTACTTAATTCTAAACAAATTTAATAGTTATCGAAGATTAAAATTAATTAAATCTAACATATGATAAATCATAAGAATGCAAGCCAATTAAATTATTAAACTCTCGGCCGGGCTGAACCGGGCCGGCAGGCCAAGAAGCACTTGTCCGCTAACCATCATTATACAACATTTAATTTTAAATTAGTCCCAATTATCGAATGAAAATAACTTCAATTATTTTTTGAACATTTTTTGTTCAATACAATATAATTCTTTAATATTCACATCATTTAAACTTACAAAGTTCTTACTTAAATGCACCATGTGGTTCGAATCATGTTCAACAGTTTTGAGAATAATAATGCATCCCTATCAGAAATTAATTGCATAAGCTTTCTCAAATCTACAATCGTCACGCTTCCTTCATAATAAATCGATTGGGAGCAATATGGGCAGCTCCTTTGTTATAACAGAAGGGTTACGCATTCTGGTTTAAGGACTGTTGGAAAAAATGCGAATATGAGAAAACGAAGCATCGGAATTCTGCCAAGCGCAATGGATCGCGCCTGACAGTGCATGACAATAAAAGCGAGCGATCGATCGCACCCTTTGGGCGATCGATCGTGCCCTGTACAGATTTTATGTATGGGTGTGTCACTTCACGTTTTGATGAGTTTTTTTAATGAATTAATGCCTCTAATTGGTGCCCCTATGTGACATTACTTGCTCTAGTATATAAAGGACTTCCCTTGGTTGAATTAAACATGGAATTTTCAAAATTCACATCAGAATGAATATCAAAATTTGAGTAATTTTGTGGATCTTCGTCCTTGTTTAATATTGAGTGCTTTTAAACCTTTGTGGTTTAAAGGATTTGTGATTTGGAGTGCTCGTATCACAAATCATAGTTGTTGTATCTTATAAGACAAATTGCCAATTGAACCTTTATCACCGTAACAGGGCAATATGGTCTTAAGGACAGAGATTCCAAATCTCACATCACATTTTTACTACAAAGTCATTTGTTGTTTTTGCTTGCTACTTTCCTAAGATACAAACCCATAAACTTTTTACAACAAACTTAAGACAATATTAGCAACAAATGGCTTCGTCGAGTGCAACAACGACTCCAGTTCATCATGGTGAAAGACCTGAAAAGTTCAATGGGAACGATTTCAAGCGATGGCAACAAAAGATGTTTTATTTGACAACCTTGGGATTGTCAAGGTTCCTCGACGTGGATGCTCTTACTATTATGGAGAGTGAAACCGACAGCCAAAAGAAGGTTGCGATTGATGCGTGGAATCAAAGTGATTTCCTCTGCAAGAATTATATTCTCAACGGACTAGACAACACATTATATAATGTATTGTCTAGTGAGGACATCCAATGAATTGTGGCAATCCTTGGAGAAAAAGTACAGATCCGAGGATGTTGGCATGAACAAATTTATCGTTGGACGATTCCATGATTTCAAAATGGTTGACGCAAAGACGGTGATAGCGCAAGGGCATGATTTGCAAGTAATCATGCACGAAATTCATGAGGAGGGAATGGTTCTAAGTGATTCATTCCAGGTGACCGCAATGATTGAGAAGTTGCCTCCATCATGGAAGGACTTTAAGAACTATCTCAAGCACAAACGAAGAGATGAATCTTGAAGACATTGTGGTTCGCTTGAGAATCGAAGAGGACAACATGATTTCTGAAAGGAAGGAAATTGACACCAACATGAAGCATGAGTGAACTTTGTGGAAAAACACACCATAACAAAGCGCAAGTTTGACGGCATGACCTCCAAATCTGGAAAAGTGAAGAAGTAGGCAAGTGCTACAAATGTGGAAAACCCAATTACATGGCGAAAGATTGTCGCAATAAAGACGTTCATGGAAATGTTATGGATCAAGTAAATGTGACTGAAGATGATAATCTCTCAAATGATTTGGATGATCTAGCGTTTACCGCTTAATTAGATTGTGTATCTTTGAAAGTTGTAAACTCCAAGAATGGAGTGATTCTAAATAAATGTAATAGCGATATTTGTTGAAAGCAATAAAATTAATGTTATTACTTCTTGTATTGAATCTTATGGTCTGAAAACATGATTGTTAGGATCATTTAAACCACAGTTCGCAGCACAAATTGTAATGTTAAATTTATTGCTTGTGTGGGCACTAAGTTAACAAAATCGTCATTCATTTGTTAGAAGAATCGTAATGTCTTTAGAGTTAACTCACAATAATGTTTGTGATGGAAAGATTGTGCAAATTAGAGATGCGAGAAAAGTAATTTATTACTTTATCAATATTTGCACATGATATTGTTGTGACTTCTTTGTTATGAAGCAAAAACGAGGTCAATGAGGTGTTTAAACACTTCAAGTATGAGATTGCAATCAAATATAGCAAACGAGGTTTGCTATGGGAAATTGTGAGTAGATTATACATGTGTTATCTAAGAATCTGACTCTTAAACTTGAGTTTGCAAGACAATAAAATCTTGAATTCAAGTTTATATGTTTCGTACGCTTAAAATACAAGTGATGAATCGAAGCCACAAATTTTGACGAGGCGTTGTAATATCTCATTTGGTTCATTTTGAATTTTAAGCTAGTACGCTTATAACATGAATTTGCAAGATTTAAAATCTTGAATTCAAGTTTTCTAAGTTAATGCGCTTAAATTGCAAAGTGTGAACCGAGTTTGATAATATTATGCAAATTTCAACCTTTGTAAGCAAGTACGCTTAAATCCGAAATTTTAAGAAATAAAATCTTGAATTTGGATTTCTAAGACGATAACACTTTGAACTTGAAACACGAAAGTTTGAACGCCAGTGCAATTCGTTACTACCCCGAAGTTGTAGGGGGTTGCAATTCTATGAGTCAATCACATAATAAGTACCACATATAGGGAAGGACGAAAATCTTGTGATTTGAGGAAAAGAGAGTTTCCTATAATATTTGAAATGTGGGGGTGCTTGGCTAAACTAGAAATATGAAGGCTAAGTGAAGTCATAACAAAGTCAAATAAGTGACATAAAGAGTTTGACAAATAACGTTGTCAAATAGATTAACGAGTGTGACAAATGTGTACACATCTAAGCATATATATGCTTGTGTATTGACGATATGCTCATTGGAGAAGCAATTTAGAAATCATCAAGTAATAAAAAAATGTTAAAGAGACATTTTTGACAGGTGTGCATCAAGAACAATACTTGGAATTAAAGTTTCTAAGATATTTGAAGAATATAAACTCAAGAATTAATTCGAGTTTCAAATTTTAAGCTTTGCGCTTAAATTTCAAGTTTGCAAGAAATAGAATCTTGAACTTTTAATTTTTAAGAATCCATGCGATAAAATTTGAATTGTGAATTAAAGTTGAGTATTTCATCTGGTCTCGAATCTTGTAAGAAATAACTCTTAAAATTTGATGATGAAAACATCCTAAAAGGATAAAATGATGCAAATGAGGTAATGTGATTACCAAAAACTGAAGATATACTATTGTTGAAAATTCTCAATGCAAAACATATAAAGCTTCTTCGGCCGAGTGGCTTTATAGAGAAAAAAAATCATGTGCATGCAACTAAAATGTGTTGCGCTAAATGCTATATGACAAAATGATCTCTAGTGGCATACTCATGAGTGAATATGTGAAACCGTGGATCCGCATATGAAATGGTTAACCGAGAGATCATGTGGAAGTTTATCGAGGGGAATCGGGTTAAAACCCTATAATCAAAATCTCATAGTGGATACCCAACCTTGTTGACTGGAGATCCCAAGATCTATGTTCAAAATTGACAATTAAATTATGAGATTGTATAAAAACCTGGAGATCAATCTCAAACCCATTCCTATGATAATGGATGTAGTCTACAAAAGGGGTACGACGATAGGCAAAATACATTTAATGATTCCTAAGACATATAAGAATATATTAGAGTATAAAGGGATACTCTTCTAGAAGATCACCTACGTGAGTGCGAAGTGTGTCCGCTTCAAAGATGAAAAGCCCTTATGAAACCAAGCGTGGTCCAAGGCCGGAATGGACACAACCGTAAGAAATCAATACGAATGATAGAATTGTACGGTGTGTGTTAAATTGTCTAGGTTTACACCAACGACTAAATAGTTCAAGACTATAAGTTCACTATTAAGTCAAGTAAATCCGATTGAATACTACTACGGAAAGCTATCTCTACAGATGCAATAATAGTTCGTTAAAAGTGTTCAATTGCATCATGCATTAATTTAATTCATGTGGGGGATTGTTGGAAAAAATGATTAATAAAATAGAAATTAAGCATCTAGGATCAAAAGAAGTGTATTGGAGGCTACGATTGATCGCCATATGTTGGCCTAATCGACCACGAATATGGAAAAATGAAGCATCAAAATTATGCCAGGCGCGATCGCTCCTGGCAGTACATGACAATAAAAGGGCGCGATCGATCGCACCCTTTGGGCGATCGACCGCGCCCTGTACAGATTTTATGTATGGGTGTGTCCTTTCACGTTTTGATGCATTTTTTCATGAATTGGTGCTTTCAATTGGTGTCCCTAGGTGACATTACTTGGTCTAGTATATAATGGAATTCCCTCGGTTGAATTAAACATGGAATTTTCAAAATTCATATGAGACTGAAGATCAAAATTTGAGTAATTTTGTTGATCTTCATCCTTGTTTAATATTGAGTGCTTTTAAACCTTTGCGGTTTAAATGATTTGTGATTTGAAATGCTTCTATCACAAGCCATAGTCGTTGTATCTTGGGAGACAAATTGCCAATTAAACCGTTAGCACCATAGCGAGGTAATATTGTCTTAAGTACTGAGATTCCAAATCTCGCCTCGACATTTCTACTACAAATCCATGTGTTATTTTTGCTTGCTACTTTCCTAAGATACACACCCAACTTTTGTACAACAAGGACATCAGTCAATAGTTTGTCTAACACCTTTGGCCTATAATTTAAATTAGATAAAATTAATCTGTTGTCTTTCTTGTAAAAAAGAAGATATGTGAGTTAGAATTTTTGGCTAGTCAAAAGGTTTAGTATCTGTGTTTAGGGTGAGAAGAGAAATTGAGTGGTTGTAATAATTTTTGAATCCCAACAATAAAATTAGGTTGAATTACATACAGACCCCTCTAGTTTTCATAATTATCATTTTAACCCTTATAGCTACAATATATTTTTATATCAAATCATAGTGGAGGTAGTTGTAATTTTTCTTATATCTTTATATAGTAGAGATGTTGATATTGTAATATATCTATTTTACATGGAGGTATTGTAATTGTTCAAACCAGAGGGAGAATATGTAATATAACTATTATACAAGGGGCAGCATTTGATGACCCCAAAATTTGCCTTAACAATTACCTTTCCAAATCATAAGAGTCATTCATTGTCTTGCTAAAATCATAACATTAGTCATTCAAGGCCATTCAATTGTATGGCCCAAATTCTTGCCACCATTCAATCTCATCCAATCCAATTTATTGACATTTAATGTATTGCTCAAATTATGCTATTAGATGACCAACATGTGATGACCCCATTCATTTTGCCATTCATTTTGCCTATTGATGACCCAATCAATCACCTTGATTTCATTCATTAATTACCTTGACTCAATTATTGTTATTAGAAGGCCAAAGCAATGGAATTTAAAATCAATTCTTACATTACCCATTGATGACATTTATTACTTGCCCAAACTATGATAATGTGATGACTCATTGAATTGCCCAATTCAAATGCCTTGCCCCAAATCATGTTAGCCATTCAATTGACTTACCAAACCTTTTTATTAGCCATTCAACAACATTTAAGTGTCTAGCTCAAATCATGGCATACCATTCAATTGCCTCATTAATACATTCAATTACCTTGCCCTAAATGATGTCATTAAATGGCATAAATTTATGAATTCCAATTATTATTCCTACGCCTTAAAACACACCATTCTATGCTAAGAAAATGATATCCTATCTTCAAACACCTTTTTTCGAAAACACACACCATCTCACCCACAAGAATTTCGAACACTTCAAGGCAAGGGAAGAGAGCTTTTGTACTATCTTTCAACCAATGATCCATTATACCAAGCTTCGTAAATCCGACTGTAAGTGGGCTCTTGTTATATATTCATTCCGTTTTTTGAAAAATCATAAGTATGTTTTGAAACCTCAATCGATTATGTGAATTATGTTGAAACTATGAAATTATGATGTTTTGATGAAAATTATATTTTTGAAGCACTTTAGATTTCGAAATCCAATTGGTGGGAATTCCGAGTTCTGTTTCTGTTTCTGACCCTGATGCGGTGAGATTATGATAAGTGTGATTTTTACACTTAATTTTATATATGATTAGGGGTGTTTTTGTAGTGATTCCTAGAAAATATTACACGTTTTGGTATATATTTGTATATGTCAGGAATCTAGGTCCAAATGCATAAAAGTGGATGAAAAGGGCTTAAAAAATGCTGAAAAGGACCAAACTGAGCAAAACTGGAAAAGGAGGGACCAAATCGCAAAATTGGAGATTTGAGGTCCAAGATCGATCGCCAATAACGAAGATCGATCGCCACCATCCAGAATGTTTCCGCGATCGATCGCCAAATGACGAAGATCGATCGCCAAACCCTTAAAAAATAGAGATTTTGTTTCCTACTTGGTGATTTTGTGTCCAAACCTTGCAAAACTGCTCCACACTATTTATAGAAGATTTTCAGACGTTTTTGGGGGCTTTTGCACACATTTTATAAAACCTAGAAGCCACTCCTCCATCAAAAGAAAGACCACAAATCATTGAAGAGCAAGAGCAACGCAAGGAACGGAAGAACGGAGCGACGCACGGAGCGACATCCTCGTTATCTTAGTATTTCTGAACTTGATTATTTTTATATCATATTGTGATGTTAAATTTGTTTAAAGACATGTTTTTACATTATAATTTGATTATGGTTGTAGGCTAAAATATTTGTCAAGACATAGGGGATCCCATGTTTGAACCCTTGAGTTAAGTAACGATTTTGATTTGAATTCTATGATCTTTGCGCATAATTTATGTTGTTAATGCTTGTAAAAGATTAGCTACCTTTTGCATGATATTGGTAATCGTAATTGAATTGACCATATGAGATTATGATACGACGTAGTAAATTAGGCCGTGTGTTTTAGGTTGAGACGGACCAAGTAAAATCTAGCGCACGTGTGATAGCAATAGATTTACCAAAATCGAAGGCTAGTAGTTTTCACGAAGCGTTTTTCGGTATTAATCATTCAATAAAGACACGGGAGTGGTTTATTGTAGATTAATGTTAGACTTGTTATAACCGGACCAAGGTATAACGAATGAAATAGGAAAACTCGTCACCCTAGAACATAGAACTTTGAATCTTAATTAATAGACAACTTTTGGGGGATTACATGGGTGAACCGACGTCTTGATAATTCGTTTATAAATTCTCTTCAATCATCCATCACTGCTGTTTAGGTTAATTTTTGTGCTTAAGTCAATTTAGTTTGATAATCATTCCATAATCGTAGGTTAAATATAGAAATTCTAATCGAACGTGGTAATTACTACTAGTCCCTGTGGGTTCGACAACCTGTTCTTCATTTACTATACTAAAACTTGACAACCGTGCACTTGCGGTACATAAATCGCTACACTGAAAATAATTGTTCAAAATAAAAGCGATCAAGTTTTTGGCGCCGTTGCCGGGGACTAGTTTAAGTAATATCATACTAGATTAGTTGACTGTAATTTAGCCATTTTCTTTTTTTTTTGTTTTTGATTTTTTTTTCTTCTCTCTTTTCCTATCTACTATTCTACTATTGCCTTCTTTTTGGTTGGATTTTGTAGGTTATTACTCCCTAGTGCATGCTAAGGAGTGAACAACCGGCACTTGAGCCTTTTGACCCTGAAATTGAAAGAACTCTTCTTAGAAGACTAAGAGAAGTTCGAACAATGGCTGAAAACAATGCAGGAGGAGGTGGAAGAGATGAAAGACGGAACGAAGAGTTGCCTAATAGAAGATCCCTCATGGATTATGCTCATCCCTCGTTCCATGGGTCATTGTCTAGTATCACTAGACCAAGCATACAGGCGAACAACTTTGAAATCAAGCCTGCAATCATACAAATGATCCAGCACTCGGTGCAGTTTGGGGGAGCGACCACTGATGATCCCAACACTCACATAACGAATTTCTTGGAAATTTGCGACACCTTCAAGCATAGTGGCGTCACTGATGATGCCATCAGGTTACGACTGTTCCCTTTCTCTTTAAATAATAAAGCTAAATCTTGGTTGCATTCTTTGCCTACAGGATCAATTACCACTTGGGATGGGATGGTGCAAGCTTTCATGTCAAAATACTTCCCACCATCAAAGACTGCTAAGATGCGAAATGATATCACTACATTTGCGCAACATGATCCTGAAACACTGTATGAAGCATGGGAGCGCTTCAAGGACTTACTGAGGAGATGCCCACACCATGGCCTTCCCATCTGGCTGCAGGTACAAACTTTCTATAACGGTTTATTTTCTGATAACCGTTCTATGATTGACGCAGCATCAGGAGGTACTGTGATGAGAAAGACGCCGGAGGAGGCCTATACACTGTTGGAGGAGATGGCTGCTAATAGCTGTCAAGGGCAGTCCGAGAGGAACGTGCCAAAGAAGCAAGCTGGAGTTCATCAAGTGAACGAAGTTACTGCGTTGGCCGCTCAAATTGAGGCATTGAACAAAAGACTAGATAGCATGAGCACGACAGGGATGAAAGCTCAAGGGATTACTTGTGACCTATGTGGAGGAAATCATCCAAGCGTTGAATGCCAAACAGGTAACCCATTCGTTCATACTAATGAAGCTGTGCATTATGTAGGAAACCGGCCGCAAAACAACCCCTGCCCATATCCATACAATACGGGGTTGAGGTATCAACCGCAACCATCACCGGGTTATCTATCACAGCCGAGCATGGAGGAGCTATTGACCAAGTTCATATCCTCAACTGAAACAAGGATGAATAAACAAGATTCGTCTATCAAAAGCTTGGAGCTTCAAGTAGGGCAGTTGGCAACTATCTTGGCTGGGAGAGCACAAGGAACTCTACCGAGTGACACAGAGAAGAATCCAAGGGAGCAAGCCAATGCCGTGACCCTAAGGTGTGGAAATGAACTTGGTGATGAGAAGGAGACTGAAAAGATTGCTATTAAGCAAGAGGAGAAGGAGCAGCCACGCAACAAGGGTAAGTCCACTAGAGACACTACACCTATCACACCACAAGAAAAGGTACACATTCCGCTCCCATTCCCTGCAGCGGTTAATAGGGCAAAGGTTGATTCAAACTTTGCCAAATTTTTAGACATGCTTAAGAATTTGCATATAGATATACCATTTATTGATGCCTTACGAGAAATGCCAAATTATGCTAAATTATTAAAGAAGATGTTGTCTAAGAAGCAGAAATTGGGAGAGCACGAGACTGTCTTTTTGACTGAGGAATGTAGTGCTATTGTGCAAAAGAAATCGGCTACCAAGTTAAAAGATCCAGGGAGTTTCTCTATTCCTTGCACTATTGGGCCTATTTCTTCCATTAAATCATTATGTGATTTGGGTGCTAGTGTGAACTTAATGCCTTTGTCTGTTTTTAGGCGACTTGGACTGGGAGAGCCGAAGACCACAAGGGTGGTGTTGCAAATGGCGGACAAGTCTATCACCTACCCACTAGGAATCGTCGAGGATGTTCCAGTCAAGATAGATCAATTCACTTTCCCGGTGGATTTTATAGTGTTGGATATTGAGGAGGACGCGAGTATGCCATTGATCTGGGGGCGCCCATTCCTAGCTACTGGAAGAGCTATTATCGATGTTGAAGAAGGGAAGTTGATCCTCCGTGTAGGAGAGGATCATGTTACCTTTACTATGTTTCAAACTTCACAACATGCACAAAACACACACACATGTTTTATTATTGATAAAATTAATATTTTGCCTGATGATGTGGTGCAAGATACTGATAAAGTGAAGGTGAAGACCAAACTAGAGAGTGAAGAAGGCAAGAGCCATGACATGGTGAAGCCAAGGAAGGCAAAGAAGCAAAAAGATAAAAGGACGTTTATGAAGGGAGAGACAGTCCAATTGCATAAATCACCACCACCTCGCATTTTTCAAAGCAAGCGAAAGGCTTCATGGGTTGGACCATTCATTGTTGTTACCAAGATATACCCGCATGGAGCCATTAAGGTAAGTGATCCTATTCTAGGCACTTATGTCATTAATGATGAGAGGTTGCGGCATTACCCAGTTGATCACGGAGATTCATGCTCCACACACAATCCCAACCTTTGAGAAAATGGGGTAATAAGTCCAGCTTGGGACTATAAATCAAGAACTCTTCCCTATCCCTTTGCTTTGTGTTTAGTTTATGTTGGTTTGTTTTGTTTTTGTTTTTGATTTTGGTGAGACTCCATGCGTGCTGTGACGTGTTCCAACACTATACCCCATGAGCTGACGAGGAATTGGACAACGATCACTGACGGTCGTTGTCAACGGTAACTGCTTTGTCTTATTTTCCATGCCTAGTACATTGAGGACAATGCATGAATTAAGTTTGGGGGAGTGCATTATTGTGTCATGCTTCTTATTTGGAACTGGATCATTTATTGAGCACCAACAAAAATTTTCTTGAAATGAGTTCAATTAATAAGATAATAATAAATCATAGTAGTGGTCTCAATTCCATGATGATATTAATCTCACTATGCATGTCAACTTGAGTTTTGATGATTGTAAGACTTGTTTGTGAATATCTTGTTTTGAGTAGCATGTCAAAGATGAAGAATATTTTGAGCACATTTGAGTCACAATCTTGTGAATTGCACTTGTAGTAGTGAAATTTTTTTGTGAACTTAATGAATTGTTTTTGAGCATCTTAGAGTACCTTAGAAACTATTTGATGATGACACTTTGAGGCGAAATTTTATAGTTATAAACTCGACTTGGAAATGATCTAGGCGATCTTTGGACCGTTTGAGCCTTTCAAGCTTACCATGTATTTATCAATCTATAGTGTCCCAATTTGAGCCTAATTGCAAAAGAATGGAGTATGTTTAACATACTATTAGCCCCCATTCAATATTTTTTTGGCAAACTCATTATACCCACCTTTATGAGCTTAAATTGAAAGAATTCATCCTTACCTAAACGGAGTATAATGAATCTCATTGGATGCACATGAATTGCTACATTTGGATGAGCTTATTATTGAAAAAAAAAATGATGAATGAGAAAAGAAAAAGATAGATAAAGCCTTGAGAAAAAGTGATTAAATAAGACCCAAAGTGGCCAAGGTTAAAAAGAAAAAAGAAGAGAAGCTCATTTTTGTGCTAAAACTATGAGCATTACATGCTTATACTCTCTTCTTTGTGCTATCATATCTTTTCTTTGAAGCCAAACACCTAGGTCTAACGCTACAAGCTTAAAAAGACCTAGTGATCCAAGTCTAGGGAGTGACTACATTAGTGGAGAAGTGTTTGAAAATATGATTTTGGGGTGCTCAATGATAATCTTACTTTTCATTGACTAGCATGATTTGATCTATGAAAATTGCAATGAAACTTGAAAGTGACAATAGCACACACCCACGTTCTGATTTGGCGACGTGTTGCTTGATCTAGGAGAAAACACAACTTGTTAAACTTTCTGATTTATTCTGGTTCGTCTGTAAGTGAGATGTCTGAGCTACATGATTGACTACAAATTGGTTTAGTTGAATCTTCAAATATTGAACTCTACTTTTTGATTTTATTTCTTGCTCGAGACGATCAAGCTTAAGTTTGGGGGAGTTGATAAGTGTGATTTTTACACTTAATTTTATATATGATTAGGGGTGTTTTTGTAGTGATTCCTAGAAAATATTACACGTTTTGGTATATATTTGTATATGTCAGGAATCTAGGTCCAAATGCATAAAAGTGGATGAAAAGGGCTTAAAAATGCTGAAAATGACCAAACTGAGCAAAACTGGAAAAGGAGGGACCAAATCGCAAAATTGGAGATTTGAGGTCCAAGATCGATCGCCAATAACGAAGATCGATCGCCACCATCCAGAATGTTTCCGCGATCGATCGCCAAATGACGAAGATCGATCGCCAAACCCTTAAAAATAGAGATTTTGTTTCCTACTTGGTGATTTTGTGTCCAAACCTTGCAAAACTGCTCCACACTATTTATAGAAGATTTTCAGACGTTTTTGGGGGCTTTTGCACACATTTTCTAAAACCTAGAAGCCACTCCTCCATCAAAAGAAAGACCACAAATCATTGAAGAGCAAGAGCAACGCAAGGAACGGAAGAACGGAGCGACGCACGGAGTGACATCCTCGTTATCTTAGTATTTCTGAACTTGATTATTTTTATATCATATTGTGATGTTAAATTTGTTTAAATACATGTTTTTACATTATAATTTGATTATGGTTGTAGGCTAAAATATTTGTCAAGACATAGGGGATCCCATGTTTGAACCCTTGAGTTAAGTAACGATTTTGATTTGAATTCTATGATCTTTGCGCATAATTTATGTTGTTAATGCTTGTAAAAGATTAGCTACCTTTTGCATGATATTGGTAATCGTAATTGAATTGACCATAGGAGATTACGATACGACGTAGTAAATTAGGCCGTGGGTTTTAGGTTGAGACGGACCAAGTAAAATCTAGCACACGTGTGATAGCAATAGATTTACCAAAATCGAAGGCTAGTAGTTTTCACGAAGCGTTTTTCGGTATTAATCATTCAATAAAGACACGGGAGTGGTTTATTGTAGATTAATGTTAGACAGTGTATTGCACCTGTTCAATGATATGGCGGACTTTGATCATCACTGGCATTGTGATCCTTCACTACAAGGTTGTAGTCACCAATACCCACCGGAGCTTCACTACCCTATTGCTACGCCACAACCATATGTACATCACGAAGAGATGAGAGATAGTTATGTAGATGTCACAACTCAGTTAGAGGATACCTTAGTGAGATTCATGGCATCAACTGAGAACAGTTTGAAGTGCCAAACCAACTCTATGCGCCACCTGGAGCAGCAAATGGCGGTCCTTATTGAAACAATTTCAACTAGCTGCCAGGAGGAAGAGACGAGAGCTACAAATCAAGAGGCGACAAATCGAGTTTGGTTATATGATGACGATCACTCAACCAACCAAGTTTGGGGAGTGATCCTCCTAGTGTGGAAGAGTCGAGGGAAGTTGAGCCTCTTCAAGAGATTGAGCTTACTTCAGAGATGTTATCCGAGGAGTTCCCATGTGAAGATGAGTCGAATGTGATGTTGGAGGAGGAAGAGACGTTCGAAGATTCTGATTTGAGCCCATCGATGGAGACATGTTCTATGCCATATGTGGATCCTTATTTTCCATCGATGCCAACTTCACCGCACTACATCCTCCAAAATGCAAAGCCAAATCAAGAATCATTCTCCTATTCTTACCACTTCAAGATGAATGTTGTTGGAGCGACGAGCTTACACTGCTACAATCTTGCCAATCTTGAGGGCATACTGAATGAAGATCCATTAGTGGTATCATATGATACTTACTATGGGCGGCAGCCGCTCTTTGATGGTTGCTTCTGATGGTCAAGCCGATGACTAGAAATCAGCGCTTCTTGGGAGGCAACCCAAGCGTATCCTTTTGTTATTTAGTTTTGTTATTTGATTTTCAGTTTTTGTTTTTAGTTTGTTTATCTCTCGAGTCGACTATTTTATTATTTGCATTCTTCTCTTGATAGGTACTCAGTTGGAGCGATGAACCCTACAAAAGTGGAGCTTTCAAAAGCGAATCTTCCTCAACCCTCATGCAAGCGTCTTGATCAGGGGAGTTCACTGTTTCCCTTTTGATTCTTTTAAACATTGAGGGCAATGTTTGATTTAAGTTTGGGGGAGTAGTAGCTTGCATGTTGTACTTGTTTTAACCACTTGTTGTGTGCTTAAATGACACTTGAATCGTCCGATTATTATGAGCTAAATTTTTTTTACGAGTTCAAACTTGAGAAAAGAATGAATTATAGTAGTGACTATTCAATGAGGATTTTGATCTCACTATGCATATGAACTTGATTTGTGATTGGACTTGTACATGAATATCCTAATTTGAGTTGGCATGGCAAGAATGAGGAATACTTTGAGCACAATGAGTCATGATCTTGTGGATTGCATGTTGAATAGTGATGATTGTTGTGAACTTGATGATTTGTCTTGAGCATCTTAGAGTTATCCTAGAACTTATTTGATGATGACACTTTGAGGCGAAATTTTATAGTTACAAACTTGACTTGGAAATGATCTAGGCGATCTTTGAAACGTTTGAGCCTTTCAAGCTAACCATGATTCATATCAATCCCTAGTGTCCCATTTGAGCTTTATTGAAAAAAGAATGGTATATGCATTGCATATAATTAGACCCCATTCGACATTTTTGGCAAACTCATTATACTTAACCTTGAGCCTAAATGAAAAAAAGTTATCCTTACCCTAAGGGAGTATAATGAATATCATTCGATGCACTTGAATTGTTATATCTTGATGAGCTTATTGAAAAAAATGATGAATGAGAAAAGAAAAAGATAGATAAAAAGCCTTGAGAAAAAGATTGACTAAATAAGACCCAAAGTGGCCAAGGCTATAAAAGAAAAAGAAGAAAAGCTCAATGTGTGCGAAAAATTTGAACTGTAATGATTATACTCTCTTCTTTGCGCTTATCCTATCTTTTCTTTGAAGCCAACACCAAAGGCCTTACATTACAAGCTTAAAAAGTCCTTTTGATCCAAGTCCAGGGAGTAACTATCATTAGTGGAGAAGTTGTTTGAAAATAGGCCTATGTAATGCTTGATGATAATCTCGACTTTGAGTTGATTAGCATGATTTGATCTTGAATATGTGCATGAAACTTGAGATTGACTAGAGCACACACACACGTTCCGATTTTGAGAGATGTTGCTTGAATTAGGAGAAAACATGTCTTGTCAACTTTTGTATATGTGCATGAGATTTCTGAGAATAAGCAAGTCATGAAATAATTGTTTCAAATATCAAGAATGAACTCTACCTTATGATTTTAATGCTTAATCGAGGACGATTAAGTGATAAGTTTGGGGGAGTTGATAGGGTTGAATATTACGCGTTTTTAGGCTATGATATGTATATGTTTTCGTGTTGATTCTTGGATTATTTTACGGTTTATGGTATATATTTCTATATTTCAGGAATCAATGTTGAAATGCATAAAAGTAGAAGAAATGAACCAAAAATGATGAAAGAACGAATAAAGTTGAAGAAAAGAGGAAAAAACCAGAATCCAAGACACATGTTGCTCCTTTCTCCTCAAATTACTATATGTTCAAGCCATGTTTTGGAAATGTGGTCCATATAAAAGTTGTAGAACTTTCTCTTATCTTCGCGTGGACAGCTGATTCATCAAATTTGGAGTTCATATGAGAAAGTTATGGCCAAAATACGAAACTCGCCAGAAGCTGAAAAAAGGCGAAGAAACATCATTGAATTAATTCAACAGGCGTAATTACGCCTACTTTGAGGCGTAACTACGCCTAGCCCATGGCTTTTGAAAATTTAAGTGGCGTAATTACGCCACTTTGGAGGCGTAATTACGCCTATCACGCGGGAAGCCAGATTTGTTGACACATCGACAGGCGTAACTACGCCACTTCGGAGGCGTCATTACGCCTTATGAATTTTGGAAATTTTGGACTGCTTTCCTTATTTGATGCACGGGATTTTTAAAAGGCAGGAAGGAGACCTACTCAAGGGAATAATCAGATTTTAACCTAGGAACCCAAACACCACAGCCTCCACCTTCTTCTCCCCTCACTTTCCTTCACTTCATGTCCAGCCTCCATCCTTCTACCATTCAACCTTCATCCATCTTCACCTATTCATCCTAGGAATTGGAACAACCCAACAAGGCGATAAAAAGAGACGATCGAGAAGGAAGCAAGAGAAGGAGCGAAGATCTACAACCGGAGTCGACGCTGGGAGTTTTTCTTTGTCTTTAATTCTTAGTCTTGATTTGTTTTGATTTACTATGTTGAACTAATTTTATTTATCGAGGCTAGGCGAACCTTTGTTATGAACCTTCGATTTGATGATTTAATGATTGAATTCTTTTAGTTCTTTGCGTATGTTTTATGTTCTTCATGCTTTTAGAGGATTGATCACCTTTGAATGATGTTAGTATCATAATTGAGATCGAGAGATGATTTTATGATACGGAATTAATAATTCATACCATGGATTTAAGACCGAGATCGAGAGATGACGTCAAATACATGCGTGATAGCCATAGATATCTAGTAATCGAAAGCTAGGAGTTTTCATGGATCTTATGCAATATCGAGTTGTTCAATGAGTGCACGAGAGTGACTTACTGCAATTTGATATTAGGTTTAATATAGCTCGAGAGAGTATATTAGATAAATTTGGAGAACTCGTCACTTTAGAAATATTTGAATATTCAATCGAGAATTGTAGGGAATTACATTGGTGAGCCAAAGTCTCGATAATCTTATCTTGTGGATTTTTCTCGTTTACTTTTATTGACTTGGTTGGATTAGAGTAGTTTAATTTAGCTTAGTTTAATTATCAATTTATTATCGTAGGTTAAATATAGTTAAAAGATATCTTATTTGGTACTTACTTGTTAGTCCCTGTGGGTTCGACAATCCGTATTCTTCCTATCTATACTAAAACTTGACACCGTGCACTTGCGGTCTAAAATCGCTAGATTGGAAATAATTGTTTAAAATAAAAGCGATCAGATTATAACCCCCATTCTGACCTGATACGGTGGTTAACCGTTGTTCTGGAAAGTCCAGACTCTTTATTCGTGGGTGATCCGATGTTTCTGACCTTATCTCTAGGAGGGTTAAGTCTAGAGAACTGATATCAGTACCAGGAGGAAATTAGAGGATTTACTGTGCTTTACGTATATGAAAAATATTTATGATATGACATGTTCCGTTCTGGCTCTGATTAGAGCAACTCTGTTAAGTTTATGTTTCAGTATTCATATCAGTTTATGCTCCGATTATGATATATGTTTTGGAAAATTATAAAAAAAAGTATTATATTATCACATTGATTGGCCCCTACTTGCTGAGTGTTGTCCAAAACACTCACCCCTTACATCCACTCCCCAGATAGAAGCGAATAAGAAATCGAAGACGAAGATCAAATCAGTATTGGAGATAATGATTTAGTTGATGTCGTTCAAGATGCCGCTGCCATTAAATTTTGAAGTCTCCGCTGATATTTGTAAGGATTGTTTATTTTTATGGAATAACAGACTGGTTTTTGTAGAATTCTGTATTACGTGGCTTGTTGATTTTGAATTATATTTAGAATCAACGCCGGTGTTATCGACCCCGGTTTCGGGGCGTGACATTTTAGTGGTATCAGAGCCGGTCACCGGCAGAAAACACCGGGAGATAAGTGTTATGCGGGGCAAAGTGCTACGTGCGTGGGAGCCACCTCTTGAACCTAAAGGGGCAAAGTACTACACGACGGGGGCCACCTCTTGAACCTGCGGGGCAAAGTGCCACGTGCGTGTGAGCCACCTCTTGAACCTGCGGGGCAAAGTGCTACATGATGGGAGCCACCTCTTGAACCTGCGGGGCAAAGTGCTACATGATGGGAGCCACCTCTTGACCTGTAGGAGCCACCTCTAGATTCTCGGTGCCGGTGGATCAATGAGTTAGGTCGCGACGAGGACGTCGTGTTCTAAATGAGGGGTGATTGTAATACCCTTGTCCCACATTGATTGTGGATGAAAATTTAAAGTGGGTTATAAAGGCTTACAATGGACTATTATAGCAACTTGGGTTAACCATTTTCGTAGAGCGAGGACGGATACGAAGTAGTTGCTATAGGAGCCCATTGTGCAGTCGTGCTTGCGCGGTGCGTGACACAGCAACTGTAATTATTCCATAAAATTATGAAACCTAATGCAACAAGATTAGCTCATGATGCAAAATCAGATTTGCCACAGACAGACGAAAGGTTTATTAATATTCACGTGAAGTATGCTGAATGTAAAGTTGTTGATATTTTGTAAGGTTAGAAAAAGTATATTAGTTAATTTAACCTTTTCTGCAAGTTATAATTTTGTACTTAGCAAACGTTAATCAATCGTGAAGATAATATTTAAGAATTTGATGAGTGAAAATTGTTAGGAGAAATCATCGGAACTGGAAATTATTGAGTTTGTCTCTGCAATAATAATTTACATTATCCCTTCTGCGCCATAGCTCTAAAACACTGTTACATTGTCTCCTAGCTGCCATGCTTTATAACATTTCCATTGGACATAATTATTTTTTCTTTCCATCTGTCATCGTCAACCTCGAACCATTCAACTATAAAAAAACCCCACCACCATGCACTATAATCTCACCCCACTTTTGAACTGAAACAAAATCACCATGGTTTGTTCAAGGACCATCTCCAAGAAAGTATGTGTGATAGGTGCGGGCTCATCCGGCCTCGTTACGGCCCGGGAGATGAGGAAAGAAGGCCACAATGTGGTGGTTCTCGAACAAAATCATGATGTTGGAGGTCAATGGTTGTATAACCCTGAGGTGGAGGATGAAGATCCCTTAGGCAAAGATGATTTCTTGAAAGTTCATAGTAGTGTTTACTCGTCGTTGCGTGTGGCTTCGCCGAGGGAGATTATGGGATTCACTGATTTCCCATTTGTTACCAATAAAGATAGGGATGAGAGGAGATTTCCAGGTCACAGGGAAATTCTTTTGTATTTGCAAGATTTTTGTGAGTATTTTGAGTTGAGGGAGATGATAAGATTTAATACTAGGGTTTTGAACGTGGAGATGTTGGAGGATCCTGGAACTTTAGGGAAAGATTTGAAGTGGTTGGTTAGAAGCAAGGAGGTGGACAAGGAGGTGGAAGAAGTCTTCGATGCGGTGGTTGTGGCCACCGGGCAGTATTCTCATCCTAGATTGCCTAAAATTAAAGGTAAGATATACATAAGCTACCCCTTGTAAACGGCTCGATTTCTATCCCCATACTAGTTAAAAACTGTAAAAGAAAAAAAAAATCCACTATATTTTGTGTACTATATATTTTTTGATAAATAGAGTTCTGCCAAACTCCAACAATGGTCGTTTTTTCAGAAGAAAAAAAATATTTTTGCATTTTTTAATGGAAAATGTATACATAATAAGCACTTAACAAGATAATTCAATTAGGTTTCTTGGATTTTTTCAGGAATGGACGCGTGGAGAAGAAAGCAACTTCATAGTCATGTTTATAGGGTCCCAGAACCTTTCAAGAATGAGGTAATGACACAAACTATAGATTTTTTAAGTTAGTAATCAAGATAAGTACTTAGGGTTTGCAAAAAAACAATTGATTTATAAATTCCAAGTGAATTACAAACATCTGAAATTCATTAATGTAATAAATGGTACAAAAACTTGGTAGATATAGGAACTTGAAATTAATGTTTGGATCTTGTGGTTCTATAACTTTCTGAATTTTAATTTGTTTAATAGGGTTTGAGTGTGTGCAAAGATACGTAACATTTGATTTCATTTCCTTAAAGGGTTAGCCACTGTGTTCTCGAAATGACTTTATATCTATTGAATTTATATTATTTATATATACTAGCGCCGGCGTATACGCTTTGCGTGTTTAATCTCATTTGGTTCATCATAGCCCAAAAAAATATTATTCCAGATTTGAAATTTAAAATAGCGGAGATGAAACAAACGTGAAAAATAGTGGAGATAAAACAAACATGATGGTGTATGTCATAAAATTTTCGTTGTCGGTTTTCAATAAAAGCGGGTGTAGTTAAGAGGGAAAAGTGGAGTTGAAGAGTTAAAAACTACGAAACCAATATTCAGAAAAATAGGGATGATCAATAAACACGTGTAACAATAAAAAAAGTTTTCAATAAAAGTGCGAGAGATGGCATTTTTAGGTTTTTGAAAAAAATTTCACCAAAAATGATATCATATGACATCATCAGATCCTCTTACATTATTATGCGGAACAGATATTGGAAAAGAAAGAAGGTTATTATATTCAAGATAATTACATATTTACAAAATATTGTCACAATTCATTATATCCTATCCTTGTGTGTGATAAGGTTCTGATGGATGATGAACCGATTTGGACACTTTAAATAAGATTTCATTATATATGGTCATATTTAATAATTAACAGGTGGTTGTGGTCGTTGGAAGTTCATTAAGTGGGCAAGATATATCAATGGAACTTGTTGACGTGGCAAAGAAGATTCACCTAAGTACAAAATCCCCTACAATCTCTCAAGGTTTATCAAAAGTCATCTCCAAATATGATAATCTACTCCTTCATCCACAGGTACATATGTTGTTGATTCAAACAACCCATTTTGTTATGAGAATAAAAAATATTTTTTAAAAGAAAAATGTCTTTTATAACATTTAGAAATTATAATTAAATATATGATATCATCTAAAATATCTATTATTCTCAAAAACATAATTTTTTTAGTAGAAGATGGGCGCAAACACGACTCGAATTCAAGTCTGCCTAAAGAATCATGAGCTTTTATCCATCCCAACAAGACCGTGGAACTCAACAAAATTTTCACTAAAAATTTATTTTCATCTGGTTAATCTTTCGTTTGATATGCCTAACATGTACGTAGTAATGCAGATAGAATCATTGCATGAAGATGGAAAAGTTTTATTCAATGATGGATCGTGGGTCATTGCCGACACTATTATATACTGCACAGGGTAAATAATGTCAATTTTATCAAATTTATAATTTCGAGAGCTATAATTAATGACATAAAAAAAGACAAAGTTATCGAGAATATCAAAAGTGAGATTGTGGTTATAATTGAAGGAATAAGGAGAAGTAGTATCAATTACTTGACTAACGATTTTCTTCAACCACATATTTGTCTTAGATTGTTTGGTTATCTCTACACATATATATTGGGTTTGAGTATCTCTTATACTCGATTTAGTATAATAAAACATTGTATTAAGATATGATACATGTCATGACTGAGATCATAAGAATATAATAAGTACAAGTGGTGACTGTGTAGGTATTCGTATTCATTCCCATTTCTTGCCACCAAAGGAATTGTAGCGATAGATGATGACAGAGTTGGCCCACTATTTGAGCACACATTTCCTCCTTCACTGGCTCCTTCTCTATCATTTGTTGGTATCCCTAGAAAGGTAGTATTCTTTGGTCATATCTTCAAAAAGTATTTATAATTTCCATGTCACAATGTGAACGAACGAGTTTATCTATCTACTTTTTTTGGTGCTGATTTTGGGTACTTTGGAATGGATGCAGATTATAGGGTTTCCTTTCTTTGAAGCCCAAGCAAAATGGATTGCTCAACTGTTGTGTGGGAAAAGGAGGTTGCCATCATGCGAGGATATGATGCTATCAACCGAAGAGTTTTATCAATCAAGGGATATTGCAGGCATTCCTAAGCACAATACTCATGATATTTTAAGTTTTGAGGTCAACAACGCTCAAACTCAAAATTTATATTTCTAAGAAAATCAATAGATCGAATTATTAGCTAATCGGATGGCCGTGCCGTCCTTAAGGACGGTGCTCTTAGGGACGACGTATCACGACACGTCCTTTTACTTTATATATTTTTTCATATAAAAAATTGACATATGTTGTGAGATGCCACCCTTAATAGAACATCCCATAATGACGGCATCAAGAAATCCCCCTAACATGGTCTTGTCATGAAAAAGATAATCGCTGAACTAAATTCCCATGAACTTGCAATTCTATCTGAACGTGCCAATGACATCAAAAAAACTTCTTATAAGTCTTGTCTCGAAAAATATAATCACTGAGGTAAATTCCCATGAACTCGAAATCATATCTGAAACTTAAATTTTGTTAATCAATGTTATTATGCAGTACTGTGATAAATATGGAGATTACATCAGTTTCCCACATTTGGAGGACTGGAGAAAAGAGCTTTGCCTCTCAGCTTTAAGAAATGCAGAAAGCAACTTAGAGACATTTCGTGATGTATATCACGAAGATGAAGAGATGATGCTGCAACAAGCCTATCAAAGTTCTCACTTCACTCAGCTAATTAATTGGTCAAGAATCCCATGATTAAGTATTACCTATTATTTTATGCCATAAGGATGAGAGACGCAACAATATTACCTAATTTCTGAGTACATTTCATTTAATCTATATGCTAAGACCAAGTATATATGTGTATGCGTGTGCCTATATATATATATATATAGACTAGTTTTTTTGGGCACCGCATACCAGCATATTGGTCATTTTTTTCCTGATTTGATCGAAAAATATAACAATTCAAAAAAAACAACTATGCTATGATAATTGAATGAGAAAAAAATAACCAAATGACTACTCTATCTTTTTTAACAAAAAATGATGTTCATCTTACTATATAAACTGAAAAAATAATATTTGAAGTTGCTTACTATATAAACTGAAAAAATAACATTTGAAGTTGCGTGCATAAATCGATTAAGATATATTTTTTCCTAATCGGTTCAGGTCACAAGCATCAACAATATTTAAAAACAAAAAAGAATTTTATTAAAAAAAATTTGGAAAAAAAAATCAAAAACAAAAAAATATTGAATAGTACTTTACTATTTATTACTATTCATTACAATAGTAATGAATAGTAAAACTTAGCCACTTATTATATAGTTATTATTATTATTATATACAATAGTAATGAATAGTAAAGCTTAGCCACTTATTATATAGTTTTATATAAGTTATAATATATATAAAGTTTAGTTTGAAAGCTAAAAGGATGTCCCAAATATACAAACTTTGAAGATTTCTGAGTTTGAACATCAATTTGTTAGGCTTATCTGATGTTTAGAATAAATAATGACTCAACTTGAAATGTTGAAACAATGATAGAATTTCTAGTATGAGTGAAAAGCTCAGTCAGAAATACAAATATCCTCATGTACCTTGGAAATACAACTAGAAGCTAGAATAGACTCGAGGACTTTCCGATTGAGGATAACCGTCGACATTCATATGTCTAGGATGATATTGAGCTTCACCACCGCGATCCTTCAAAAGATTCATCAACCTGTGTTGCCTCGTATTTAGATCGGATTAAAATGATAGATATTTTAAGTTCTTGTGGTTTCAATAAAAAAAAACAAATTTCCCCCCTAATAAATAATGACGTCAAATTTTTAAAACAAAACATTTGTTACCAGTTCAAAACTATATACAAGGTCTCAAGAAAACAAATTTCATACTCATCTGACCAAATACATTTTCAACTTTTCTTTGTTAGTTGAGTAATAGGTTTAGCCATTTTTCAAAACAAATCATTTCGATAAATCGACATTTGGAATCCCGCTAAACCATAAAACATCGGACCTTATTAACATTGGTAGGTCTTAACCAGTTTAACATTACTTCGACCTTATTTGAATTAATAGACATGCTACGTCGAGAAATTGCGTGGCCCAAGAGTATCGCTTCGGTCATCCAAAATTTTCATTTGGATAGCTTGGCATACAAAATCATTTCATAATAGGAAACTGAAAGATCGTTTCAGATATGACCTATTTTCTTCGATGTCAGAAGGAATTGATAAAAACAAATTCGGCGATTCATCAACGAACCAAAATTACGCTTGTCTGATTCGCTCGAGTTAATCGCATAAGAGATGTGAGATTTTCATATTCTTCACTATCGATGAGAAAGATCAATAGAAGTATCCCGCTAAAATAACATGGTAGAAAGATTACCATCCCGTTCAATCCACGTTCAGGCTAAATGGATTGATCATAAATATGTTTATGTTCTGTAGAATAAGTGCAATAAAAATTTTATGAGAGACCACAATTTTTTACGTGAAAAAACCTGCAAAAAGAAGGGAAAAAACCACGGGACCTTGTACATTATAAAATTTTCACTATAGACGTTGATGTGTTACATGACTATGACACAATATTTGGACAATGAGATTAACCAAAAAGTTAGAATAAAAAGACCGAACGTACAATATTCTATACTCTCTTCTGAGTCTTTTCTCGTCCAAAACATCCAACCCTTCAATGGCATCACATGCTTGTATTTATAATGCTGAATTTGGGAGTTAATGCACGTCAAATCCGGGAAACGATATCCTCTGATCGTAGCATTATTGGCTCAAAACGTGTCCGAGAAATCCACGCGCCATCAACACACGTTCGGCTGCACCCGTTGATTGTCAGTTATTTCCGGATTTTTCGCTGTAGTTTGACCATCAAAAATTAAGAAGTATTTTTTCTTGGCAATATTTGTTTGTATTACTGTTTAAAAAACTATATGTTTAATGAGTTTTTTGGTGAATTACAATTACACCCTTACGGTTTGGCTTAATAAAAATGGCACATTTCTTCATAGTCCTTTTTTATAACTTGTATATACATATTCGGTTAGATATTCTGCTGGTTTTCAACCTTCAACTGTATCATCTATAGTCTCTGTGTACCCCTCCAAGCCTACTTTTAAGGTGAATGAGGTGACGGAGAGGCAGTAAAGGATTCTGTTGCTAATTATGTTACTGGATTTTCGTCTGGAATTCATGTTCATGCCTGCATGGCAACTGGGGAACTAAAGCTCACAATTTGATCGAATGGTGGTCGAATGGTTCTTAACACTCAGTCTTCAAGTCTTGATCTGCCGCTTCAGAGTAATCTGAACTCCATATCTTGACTGCAAAATTAGATTCTCATATTGATGGTAAGACCCAATCAACCAATCAACAAGACAGGTATAGATTCAACTCCGCCAAAACAAGCTCTTCCGAAAAACTTTTGCTCCGAGGAAGGCGGGTTTACTTTCTTGCCAAATGAACCTCTTCCACCAAACAATTTCCTCAGCTTTGAACTAAGTTATCGATTGGTAGCATCCATGTGTGTGTGTGTGCTCGAGGATTTGTGGAACCCCAAAATTGCGGAAGTATCAACAAAATGTACAGAAAAATGCCAATTGTATTGATCAAAGTCTGTGTGATATTTGAAGTAATAGTTAGCAAATTTTCAAAGTATCTATTTACCTTCAATTTATTGACTTATATCAAAACCATTGTTCTAATCATGTCCACAATTGTTGCCTATATGCGCAAACGTGACCCTACAGTATCAAAGGCACGCAGTAATTAGTATTAGTTTGATCCGTAAATACCACATGTTTAGTGTGATATAAATTGTGCATTTCGTTCCATTTTTCGATATACTCACCGCTAAATATATGAGTTCCCAACGCAGGGAAGAGTACTTTCGATGCCAGAATTCTCACTGAAATCTTAGACACTAAAATTTCATGTTAAGGACCTTACCAAGAGGTTGATAATTCTTGGCAGAATGATCATAATTTATGCTGCTGCTGCTGCTGCTGCTGAACTCTCTCAAAACCGGTTCTTCACGAAGGGCTAATAACGCTGCCTTACGCCTTTCCTTGTGCTCTTTTATCTTCTTCATCTGTAACTCCAATGCCGCCTTCGCTTTCTCAGCTGCCTCAGCTCTGCTAATGGCTTGTTCTGCTCGGTTCCGAAACTCCCCTATCTTTGAAATCGCAATTTCCAGCTCTTTCCTCACATCTTCCAACTCTCTTACACTTTGATCCGACTTTTTCGCTAAAAGGTTGTTGTCAATATCAACTTTTTTAATCAACATGTCACGTTCACCTGCTGGTTTGGATTCTGGATCCTTACTCTCTTCCACAAGGGCAGTACTGTTTTTACTTTGCTTTGCCATTTTCACTTCTTCTCTTAAAACTTGATTTTCTTTCTTGGTTGCTTCGATCTCTAACCCCATCTCTTGAAGCGCATTAAATAGTGCTGATTTTTCGCTCTCCGCCCTAGCCTCAGCGGCCTCTGATGCTGCCAGTTTAGATCTCCCTTTATGAAGTTCAAAATTTAACATTGCTATCTCCACTTGTGCATCATTCTCTTTTTCTTTAGTGCCCTCCAGCTCAGAGTTTACGGCCTCTGCATGATCACCCAATCGGCCTAGCTCCTCGTTAGCCTTGCCAAGTTCAGTCTTTAGTTGTTCAACCTCTGTCTCAAGTAAATCTATGTGACAGGTCTGATCTACGATCCTTTGTTCCTGCCATTCCATAGTTTCCTTCACCTTATTTAGCTCAAAAATGGCATCAGATGCGGCGTTTTCCAAGGAACGTTGAAGATCATTCGCACGCTTGAGGTCCATCTCCAAAGATTCAACATGAGCTGACTTTTCAACTAGTTGGTTCTCCAAATCACGAAGAACGTCTAAATCCTTCAATGCACTTTCGAGTTTCTCTTTTGCCTCAGATAAGGCTTTCTCAGCTGAATCCAACTCAGCCCTCTTCTCTGATAATGCATATTCTTTTTCTTGTTTGATGTCATCAACTTTCATCTCCAATCCAAGAATCTGCTCTTTTAGCTGTGAAATGTGCCTTGTTAACTCTCCTGTTTTCCTCTTCTCCTCACTTATATCACTTCGCAGTACCTCAGATTCTGCAACAAAATAATCTTTTTCCCGTCTTAGAAAAGAAAATTCCCTCTCCATTTTAACAAGTCGGCCTTGAGTCGATGCCAATTCGGTAGTAAGAACCATAAGCTGTTCTTGAAGCTTCTCAGATTCTGATAGCTTATTCGCCATCATGTTCATAGATGATTCCAGCTCGTTGACACGAGCATTGGCTTCTTGAAATTCGTTGATGTAGAAAGTCTTTTGATGATCGGAGTTCTTTAGCAACTTGGAGAGCTCATCGGTTTTTTTGTGATGGTGATCTAGCTTCAGAAGGGTTTGCATGTATATGGAGTCCTTGACCTCGAGTTGAACTTTGACGTTCGCGAGTTCTTTCGCTAGGATCTCGAGTTCATTCTCCAGCGATTTCTTCTACCAGGAAAAGAAATCAATGCAATATAACTTACATAAGATTTCCTTAATGAAATAGGATATAACTAATATTAGATGAGATAAAACATTTTTATTTTTCAAATTTGCACGAGTTTCAATTGCTTATTCAAAACACTTTTACGTTGTTTTCTTTGAAGTTGGGAAAAAAGTTGTTTTTAAGCCAAAAATATTGAGTGTTTGCTATCAAATAAAAAAAAAGATTAATGAACTTCAAATTACTACAAAATTGTCACCAGTGAAAATTATTTCATGACATACTTCTATGCTTCTGCTTTTACCGTTTTTTTTTTAGAGTAACAATGAAATAAACACTCAAAATATCTTTTTTTGTCTGAAAAGTAGTTTTGAAAAGCAATTGCGAACACCTACTAAAAGTCATAGCTAGTAATTTTTCAGAAAAACCAATTGACAAGCACACTTTTTTTAACGAAAAAATTGGTATTTATAAAAACAAAGTATTTTTTTTTTATACATCCTATGTGTGTGTGCGCATTTGCATCAAATATATTATATGGACACATAATACAAAAAATAATAGCTATTATTCAATAAAATCAAAACTTACTTCCTCCAATTTAGGACTAATTTGTCTCTGCTCATTTGAGTGATCAAAGAAAGAGACTGCGGATTGCACTGACTCTATTGGTTTTGTATCAATTTCTCCCATATTCCTCTGAAAACAACATGCACAATATAATTAATCTCATAGCATGATTTTAAAACTTGTCAATTTAACTTCCTTTTGCATCATATTGATATACTTACACAAAAATATTATGAAAATTTTCCAGATATACAAAAATAAAAGTAAATCGCGTACTCATAAGATTGCAGAAAATTTAACGAGAGCACCATAAATTTTTACAATTTTAGAAAAATAAGCATAAAATTAAATTTGTCTGAAAATATAACTATTTTTCATCATTTGTTTTCACTTGAATATTGCAATACAAACGCACAACGACTGAAAATCAAATAATACTTACTTGAAGCGATGGGAATGGAACCAAAACTGATAGAAGAAAGCAAAGAAAATGTATGATAGTGGTGGGAATTTAATGTAAGATTATTGTAATGATCGAGGTGCCAGATTTTGTAATAATGGAAGAATCCATAAACTTGAGATATGTTAATATTAATTTTACTATATTTTTCTTGTATGAATCGTCAAGGGATTGGCAACTGAAATTAACTACTTTTAAAATTACCCATAATCTTCAATTGTATCTCCTTTTGTTGTTTATTTTAATTTATTCTATAAATCTACTGAGAAGAGAGTTGTGTATGCTTAAAAGTTATAATTTTTTAATTTTTTAAATTCACATTAGCCTAAGATTACAATTACATGTAGGAGTGGAGTAACGATTATCATTTAGAGGGGACGAAACTTTTTTTTTAAACAAAATTTAAAGGGTAAAATCTAATAACCGATTTTAAAACTGAAAACCGAACCGAATTCCTTCGGTTTGGTTCGTTTGAACCGAACTTATTCGGTTCGGTTCGGTCGGTTAACCAAATCATTGAACACCCCCAAAAATCAAATTTTCAATTTTTTTAAAACCGAATACCGAACTGAATTTCTTCGATTTGGTTCGGTTTAAACCGACCAAATCGTTGAATACCCCTAATACAACCTCTTACTTTTGTAGTAAATGAAATGCCGCTTGATCCAATGATTTTACATGCTATTTTAATTTTGTAAACTTAACATATTATTTTTAAAAAAATAATAATAAATTAAATGCAAATTCTAAGTAGTTATGATACAACACCTATTTAGGTCCAACACTTCACTGTAGTATTGATTAATCTTCCAACATTAACTTGGCTTGTAGGACGACGCCGTTTGATGAAAATATATTAGAATTTAATTTCCAAGAAATTCTCTCAAATTATCTAATATTAATCTATTGTCTGAAAATTATGTGCCTAGATTATATGTATTACCTCTATTTAATAAGCCAGCAAGAATTACTGTTGATTTAAACAGTATTACAGTAATAGGCTATTTTTTGGCCTTCTTTTGTTTGTTTTCTTGTTTTATTTTCAGCCCAATTTCTTTCTTTTTTTTTTAGCCTCATGTTTTTTTCTCTCAGCCCAACCCCTTTATTTTTCTCCCTTTTCTGTTTTTTTTTTTACACATTTCTTCACGTGTTCATGTGGAGCGACTCTTTCCGGATTTCCTATTGGTCGTATGGTGGCATTAAATAATCGTGTTGTTCATCTGTACTGTGTTAGCTATGTTTTTGAGTTTTTTTATCGTTTGTCGAGGTCATTTGACCGGGTAGTTGGCTTACGTGTCCTTTTGCGTAAGTTTTTTTCCCAAATCATTTTTCATTTTGTGGTATTCAGTTGAGATGTCAAATCGGGCGTACTGTTCGGATGTGTGGTATTCTGTAGCGAGGCTATGCTTTTGAGTTGTTTCTCATCCGCCGAAGCCATGAGTATGGCTGGTTTGTTTCGTTCTTTCTTCTGTTATTTTATATAGGTGCGTTTTGCCAATTCTTCTCTTTGTTTCCGTTTATCGTCTTTGAAAACAGATAACCAAGATTGCGCGACGCGTTTGTTTCTTCTTCATTCAGCGGAATTTTGTTCTTTTAGGTCGGTATATTAAATAAAAGTTATTTACTTTTGGCAATTCCACACTATCCTCCCATTTCCTCTTCGCCGGAGCACTTGTAATAATGCCGACAGCCACCGGCCACCGCAAAATCCCAATGTTCCGGTCTCGAAGACAGGTTAAGTACCCATCTTCACACAAACATGTGTCTTTCAATATTCAAGCCGGCCAAGCTTCCTGCCGAAGTAGGCTTCTTTCTTTGACTCCATTCTTATATTTTATTTTTATTATAATTATTAAATATTGAAAAGATGTATGCGGGTGATATGAATTTCAGTTTCTGAGTCTAATTTTTCTCCAATGAGGAACAATGCTTTGACAACATATTTTTTTTCCTATTTGGGCGTTGTTTGGACTGATGTCATTTTCTAATCGGGAAATGGTAGTGTTCACTATTGTTGGTTTTAATAGATTGTTGGTTTTAATAGGGAAATGGTAATGTTCATATTTCCAATTCTGTTTTATCAATGAATGAGAAACGTTGATAGTGTTTGAAGGAGAGCATGACCCCACCTCCATTCCTGGTATGTCTTCTTGTTCTCTAATTTGTTTGTTGAAATTTTTGCCTCAGTTGCATAAATTATTTTGACTAGCAGATGGTTTTTATATATCTATTTATTATCTATCTACGTGTGTGAGTGTGTCTGTATATAGTCTCTGCTTATGGTTTTTGTTTGCCATTCTTGTCATTGTTAAACTCAAGAAACAAATTACTTGGCACTTCATATTTTTTGGTGTGTTTGAAACCTTCGTCGTCTTCATGAACTTCATTGATGTCCAACTCTGAGCGCATATCCCACCAAGGCCATGGTTAATATTAAATCCAACACAGGCAAATCTTGAAAATACCCAGCAAAATTACACAGGCTGTTTAGATCTCCAAATTCCATTTTTTTTCATAAAGAAAATGGGTGCTTCCACCAAGATATTATAGAAACATTTCTCAACAAAAATCAGATTCTCAAAACCCGGGTCTCGTGATTTAGCTCATTATTTTAACATATCCCTTATATACTTCACTATTAGAAAAACATCAAACAATGATTGAATTCCAGCGGTGACAAACATACTTGGGTTTATACATGCTTTGTAGTTTATTTTCATCAAGGAAGATTTAGTGGAAAGTGAGTGGCGACGGCGAACTGGATGGGATTTTGGGTTGTGATTTTTGTTGGGTTTGTTTTGAGCAAATGGAGTGTTAAAAATTTGGAATTTGACGAGGTTTTTAGGAAGAATAGAACAAAAAATTCATTCTTGGAGTCCATTTCTTATTTGGACACCATGTATGGAATGTTTGCTGCAGCTCCTAAACTCAATGCTCTCATGGTGGGCCTCACTCTTATTCTCACATTCACATAATTTCTGGTTTTTTTTATCTGTGATTAGTAATAATTTATGTTTCAGTAGTTTTATTGTTGTTGAATAGATATGCTGGCTGAATGGACAGCTTAAAAGAGCTCCAACTCCAGAGGTAAATGAAACGGTGTTGCTTTTCTGCTTTTGAGATCTTGTGTGAACCTTTTTATGTGGAGTCCTCAATCTTATTTCGATATTTGTGGGGCCGTGGGTCTTTTGAGACTTTCTTCTTGTGGCTTAACTTGAAAACTTATTTCAGTCAACATTCTGGTATGTGAAAACAAATTGTCAATTTTTTTTCCAGGGAAATGGCTGAACTGGAAGCAAGAAGAGAATGTGTTAAACTCAATGTTGGTCGTGAGTCTCGCTGATTTTTGCTCACTTGATTTATATTTCGACCAGATAATTGCAGTCAACTATTATAAAGAACCATATTAATGAAACAAAAGTCGAACACCTTTTCCAGTGAATTACCTGAGATATCTATTACTGTAGCATTAGTCTTAGCTCCTAAGATATTATCCTGACTCCCTGTATAAATTTTGTTGTTGACCTAACTGAAGCAACTGTCATTTTTCTCTCATGCTATCTCCAATAATTTTTTTTATTTCTTTTCATGTAGATTGTTTCATTACCATTATCCTCTTCCTGAAAATAACGTTTAATATACTTCTTTTATTTATTACCCCCCAGTTCTCAAGAAGGAAGAAGATGAATGGAAATCTAAAGAAGGAAAGTCGCAAGCATCGGTAAAGCTTTCTTATTTTTACTTTGGAAAAAGGGATCTGCTTTTTGTAATATGATATATGCACAAGCACTTATTTGCATGACATTTAACTTAGGATGGTGGGGGTAAGGTGCCAAAGATGAGTGAAAAGCATATCGTTTCTTGGTCTCAATTGGTCAGAATTTTCATACTTTGTGCTTGTTTGCTCATTGATTTTTGTTCTTTTTCTGGGTCTTGGCACCGCGCCTTGGGCGGTGCCAAGAGTAACTAGTATTAATACAAAAATATACCTCAAGGGAATTGCAACATGGAATTAATAAGGGCAAGTTCACTTAAAATTCCTCTATCCAAACATAACTTTAACATTCCTTCATATTTCAAATATTATTTAGTTAAACTCCCCTCTATACTTCTTTTCTTTATTGTAACTTCATACCAACATCAAAATACATAAAAACCTTACTTTAATTGCATAAAACTCCCTAATACTCTTAGGATTATTACAAAAACACACAAAGTCTCATTTTTGCTAATAAACAACTCCTAATAAGGGACGTAAACACAGGGACCTTAACGAACATGAGATTTCTAAGTTCATGTCATCTTGAGATAACCCAAGAGCATATTTTTGCAAATAACTCACAGTTCATGATGAATTTTAAGCCCTAAAATTCTCTTATTCTAACAACATTTAAAAATAAATAACAGGCTCATCATGCATCCGTATTACAATAAAATTTTAACAAACTGAAATATATCATTTATCATTTTGACCATAACGACACCGGGTGAAGTGGGTTGCAAAGCCACCAGTCGAAAAAAATTACTGCCCCCATATTGTTTTACAAATGGCTCATCACCATCCAATCCCAGCCCCTCAGGCGAGGTTAGTCTGTAAGTAATCCGACTCCTTCAGAAATCGCATAGCACATCCCTAATTCGTTTTCTACCTTAGGACGTAAGGTATAATCAAGATATAAGAAAGATTTAAAGAAATCTGGGAGATAGATGGGCAACATCCTTCGTTTTATCCTGGAAATACTTATAATATCTATTACATTAAAACTCTCCTTTTGGGAGGAGACGGACTTGTTTAGCCTTTCATATAGATGAGGCTTGACTCAAGAACACATAAACTGAAATAAAAAGTAATATTACAAACGATTATAAAAGAAAGAAAGAAAGAAATTATTACCAAGCTATGAAAGTTGAAAGATTACAAAGCTTGGAGACTATAATTTTTATTCTCAGAAAACTATTGAGAATTTTCGTATCATTAACTTCCTGAATGAGTGTCCTTATATAAGCATAAATTCGAACTTTAACTTCGGATTCCAAATCTTGATATTCCCGCGAGTGCGCCTTAACATTTACATGGTCTGGCATCTTTGTTTGTTTATGCCAAGTGGTCCATTATTTTTCTCCTGGTGCTTTGAACAGTTACCGCACTATCTTTTAATGGTCCATTTCCTTTGTCGGGGAATTTTACATTATTGGTTTTTGTGGTCCCTGAGCTTTACAACGAGCTCTCTTGTCAACACGTCTTTTGTCTTTTCCTGCATATGATCTGTCGGGTTTGTATCGGAATCCTTTCCCAAACTCTGGTTCTTTCTACTCCGGGCATTCTTGACAAATTCGATCTATCCATCGCCCAATTTGTGCCATGTTGCATAATTTTTGGTAAGTTTCTTTTCCCTCTGGAATCTTGTTTTCCCAAAGAATTATCCTCTTTGTTTCAAAGAGTTCTTCGGCAAATCTCGTTGATGTTAATGTCATGAACAAATTGAAAGTACCGGTGGCTGAATTCTGAAAGAACTTAAATGAGTATTTGACTTTGTCCATTTCCGTTAGACAAACCCAACGACCACATGCACGTCTGGTTGAAACTTCATCTTCAGCGATAGTTCCCGCCAAGATTGGTACGTCATCTGGTAGCATCATTTTTATATTTTAAGGCGTTCCCGTCTGGTTGTATTAGATTGATAAAACGAAAAGCCTCAATGAAGCCTTTCTTTGCTAGTTCTGGAACAGTACTGAAAAATACAACTCCAAAATGTCTCCTCTGGCCAAATGTGGATTATTGGCACATGTCTCATGAACAGCTTCTCTGATCCATTTTGATAATTTTGAGATTTCAGAGAATGCTGGTGCAATAGTATAAACCGAAGCAAGAGCGCCGAAATTATATCATTCCTGAACTTCGTTTGGATGGCTGTCTCGCTTCATCCAAACCCTCGGATATTTTCTGGAGTTATCAATAATAGTTTTGTCTGGGTTGATACCCTGTCTGGTTATTAGTTTCTCCCAAGTGCGTTGGTAATCCTGTATAGGCAAATAAGCTAAACCATCATTAATTTGAACACTAAAATTGCCAGTTATTGGCCTAAGGTTCAACTCTCCCTCTTTTACCCCAGATGTGCTGGGTTGACTTGAAGGTTCAGATTGTGATAACATCTGACCCTCAACATTCGCTACTGCTTGTACATCCTCAAGAAATGCATCATATGCAGCACTCATGACAGAAGTACTTGATTTCCTTGCCTCTGGGTTAGATGAGCCTCATTCTCTAAACACTCCTTTTTGCACCGTTGAAGATGCGGCATGGAGGATGGGCCCCTTCAAGACTTCAAACAAACGTTCTTGGTCTCGAAAGCATGCTCGTATGTGATCAGTAACAGTTTCCTGATTTGCTCAATGAAGTCGTTGATAAGTGCATAATTGCACTTATATTTTATTATCTTTACTTCTACTGTTATATTTGAGTAGAGCAGAATTACGTCTTTTGTTGTTGTTTTTGATATTTTGTAGGAATCCAAGAAATTAAGCATTTTATGACTAAAAGATGGTGGAAATGCATAAATATGAAAATATTCAAATTGTGACTGAAAAGAGGATACAATGATGGATGGCACGTGAGATTCATTAACAAGGAAGCAATATCTTTGAACAACTTTGGGAATAAAATATTTTACAAGAAAAGATTGGAAAGCAAGATTATATATTATTATAATATATATGGGTAAACAAGAAAGGAAGGAGTATATTTTAATATAAAAGATAAGAGTCCAAGACTTAAAAGAAAAAGAGGAGGCGTGACCTACTTGGGAGATGACCAAACTAAAGATGACACATCAGATTATGAGATTTTTGGAGCAAGAATTTACGTGAATATGTAGAGATTTTCGGAAGAGTTGCACGCACCATATTAAAAGGAGAGAGAACTGACAAGGGACGGACATAAATATTTTATGTGAACAATTGACGCCTATGAGGATGACTTCTCACTCCAACTGATTATCTAAGTTTGGTCCAGTGGTAAAATCATCTCGGTGGGGCATGCTTTGATCTCTTTCGGTGGATTGTGCGACCCGAAACTCTCTTGTGGTGGAAGTCGAGGAATTCCACCAACTTGATTAGTATTAAAGTCTACGAGATTTAATCCTGCAAACGAAGCAGCAAGATCACATAGATCTTTCATGTTGATTCTTTCCATTACTTTGTTTGAAGTATTAGCTCTTTTTATAGGACTGCAATCATTTTTTCAGTCTCCGTCAAAAGCCTTCGGGCCTCATATGCTTTCCCTTTTTGGTGTAAAAGGGGTTCTGTTCCATAATCTTTATCCCAGTAGAACTTGGTCGTGACTCCAACTCCTTAACTCGATTTTGAACATCTCGAAGGTTTTCAAAAATTTTCTCCTAATGTTTGATCATAATCTCCATCTGACTTTGAATCTGATGGACCCGTGTAGGGACATGGTATTGCAGGTAGTCATAACGCTGCACTGTCTTCTGGATCTCTCTAAGATCTTGGGATATCTTAGAAGTATCCGGCTCGATTTCTCGAAATGTTGGTTCTCACATCATATTCTCCTGTTCCGGATCCTGTTGGGTTGTTTGGATCTGGAATCATGGGGTTATGCTCAGGATGATCTCTCTCCTGGGCCTCGGTAATCTCGAATTGTAGCTTGAAGTTCATCATGTAAAGATTCCTCGCTACCTTCTCCTGTTCTTGATACGGGTATATGCTAGTAGGGCTAGCACCGATTTTCAGTAGAGTATTCCATTTCTGCTTGAAGTGTTTCTCATCGGCCAGATATCCTTGATTTAGTTGTTCCAATTTCTGGAAGTACCACCTATATGACTTACAATACGAACATTCGTTTGGATCCATAATATTTCTTGAATCGTCTCCTTCGTATATGTTACAAATTAATATTCAAGATATTATTATAGTATTTCCAGAATAAACCTAGGCGCTGATACTATTTTACGAAGACGGATCGCGAAGGAAAATGTTATTAGAAAAATTGGTAAAATTTTGGGTAATTTTTGAAATTTTTTAAAATTCGAGGGGGTATCATGCAATTAATCCATTTTAAAGGGTAAATTGGTAAAATTTTGTGGGGTATGGAGTTAGAATGAAGATGAAAGTTGTTGAGGAGTTAGAATAATGGATAAGGGGAGTAAAATTAAAGAAAATTTACGGTTTTTGGATTTTTTTGTCAGTTTACCCGATTAATAATCTGTCAAAGTTGTTTTAAGTTTTTATTTTGTTTTTTCATAATTAAAGACTTACAACATGGAATTATTAATTTCTTTATATAAAAATCAACCGACACATTTTATGATTTTAATATAGTCCTTGTCTTGTTGATGGGCGCCGTTATTTTCAGTAGCCAGTGCCCAGTGGCAAAGCTCAGAATAGTTGTGACACACCAACTGTTATGTGTGACACTGAGAGAAGTGAAAGAGATCGAGAGAACGCACACAATTATTGGTTTGAAAGATCCATTTTGATTTGAAAAACAAAGATCAATAAGAAGGAAAGGCGGAAAATGGAGAAAGCTTTGATAAAAGTGGGGAGTCTCAAAGCAAGTACATTTTGGGTTTCAAAGAAAGCCAAAGAAGAGATCTCCAATATCTCTCAAGACATCTCTGTATACCCTTCTCTTTACCTTTGAATTCTTTCTTGAATTGAGTTTCAGATTAGTTGAACAATTCTTAGTCTGTGATTGATGCTAAATTTTGTTCATTTGATGACTGAATTGTCGGATTGGGATCTGTTTGATGATTCTTGGTGGAAGATTAATTTCGGAAAATGATAGCGGCGACGAGTCTCTTTTTATCTATTTCTTGGGTTCTTTAAAAATCTTCTCAAATTCTCTATATAATTTTCAAAAAAAAAGATGCGAAGTCCTAATCACACTAAGTCTCCTTCCTTTGAATTTTATGATCCACATCCACAATGGCTAAGTAGAACCAAGTTTCATCAAAATGGCTTGTATCTTGCATTTTATGTTGTGCAATCTTATCGAAAATATAATGAACAGGGAATGTACAGTTTATGCTTGAGTTGCTCCTTTTAAGATTTTACGGCTTTGTCATTGCTGTGACGTGAGGAAAATACCTTTTTTTTTTCTCTCTTTTTGTGGAGAACACCTGGTTTGAGGAATCAGAATATGACTAGTTTGATAAGAAATATATGTAGAATATATACAGATAACTGCCGATGTTTCTTGCGGTGTTCGGTTCACCAGTGCTGTTCCCCCGGCCTTCCGTCCTCCTGTTACGGATGAAAACAAAGACAGTCTGTTTGAAGCTTTAGAAAGGAAGGCCAATGTCCTATGCTGAAGTAAATAGAATCCGCTTGTAACATAAATAAGAGATTGCAAAATGACAAAATGGCACGGCGGCAGGATGTCGGTTTTAGATATCTTTTGTAACTGATTTAACAACCCTCTTGTCAGGACTCAGGATGGATTGAAATCTTAATGACTGGATTATTAATGTCTCTTCGTATAAATTAGTCAAGTTTGCTTTCATATATTTCTCCTCATGTTTCCTTTACATTTTATCGTCAGCATTTCTTATCTGCCAATTTTTACTGAAATCTTCTTCTCTCATTTTATGACTTAAAATGTGAGTGGTGCTAGGATAACAAGGTAGCGATTAGCATGGTTAACTCGACTATATGTCTACGTGCCTATACTATTCAATTGAAGTTCCGTAAAAGAATCAAAAACTTCCATGCATATCTGATTAGATGACTAATTTAAAAAAATAGATGCCATACATATCAACATAGAAACAAGATTTGGATGTTTTTTTCTCTTTTAGCTGGATTGTATATTCAGTACTTGCAGACTTTGTTGAAGATTGTCTATATTGCTTCTGTTTGTTCTGTTAACATGAGATCAAATGACATGCTCGTTAAATGCTTTAAACCCTGTGCTTTGACTTCTTTTGGCATCGGATGCAGACATTTTCAAGTACGGTCGAGGAGAAGGCTAAATGGGTATTCGACAAGCTCAAAGGCGAGTAAGCAGGAAATGTTGTATTTGCAAGTTTTTATTATATAGTCTTTAGTTAGTGTAATTTTCACTTGCTGGAAAAAATGGCGTATAGCACACCAAGAAAGCATATTTTAATTGTTCATGGACAGATTCAATAGGAGCGAGCAGGAAAGCCATGCTCTCAAATTAAAAAAAAAATTCATCTCTCTAACAGTCATAGTATATGGAAAACTATGTTTTTATGCAAACACAAGTGAAATAATTTGATAGAGTTTAAGTAGATCAGTAGATGTCCGTTGATTTGAGCACACAATTCTCCATTCTTGAATTCAGTCTTTTCATGTATGTTATATGGAACATATATCAATCTTCTGACATAACTTTCTCCACAGGAAAACCAACGAAATCATTGCCCGATCTCCTCCGAGAAAACAATCTTCCTCGGGGCCTATTTCCCCAAAACATAACGTGTTACGAATATGATGAGTCAAAATCCAAGCTCATTGTCTACTTGCCCTCTCCATGCGAGGTGTGCTTCAAGGACTCTTCCATTTTAAGATACTCAACTCGGGTGAAAGGTACATTGTCTAGGGGAAAGCTATCAGGCATCGAAGGACTGAAGACTAAGGTGTTGGTGTGGGTTAAGGTCACTAATGTCAATGTCGAAAGCTACAAGACTGATAAAGTTTGGTTCACAGCTGGGGTGAAGAAATCGAGGCCGAAAGATGCATATGAAGTGGCTGGTGATGCCATTAGAGTCGAAGAATTTTGACTTGAAATGGATTGGATGCTCTGCATTAGCATAAATGTCTATATCCATGTTTGCAACTGCTGATTTTTTTTTTCGAAATTCATTATTTTGTTGGAAACTATTATTGTTGTTTGTCTGATAATATAAAAGTGCATATGAAACGGATTATCAGTTCTGGCTTGTTGCTAACTTACTATGGTCAATGATACCCCGATAATTGTCCCGGTGCGGTTTGGACCCGGATTTTATGGGCTCGACCCGATCTGACAAGATACAAGGGCTCATTTATCTTGGCCATTAACCTAGGCCCATTCCAATATTTTATCAACTCATTTGTAATTAATTGTAATGGCCCATTAACCTTAATTTTAATTAGCCCATTAACTCTAAACTAAGGGCCCACTACCAATGAGAAATCAATGTAATAGTAGGTTAGCAAGGGAGGAGAAGATCCATCGCCTCTTGGTTCCAGCAGCTACTTCATGGCCTCTTTCCTTCTCCATTAGAGAGGCTTCCTCCATTTTTGTAGAAAAAAGACACTGTAAATCACTCTTTTGTTATAGTGAAGATTCAAACTGGACTAGGTCCCGTGGTTTTTCCCTTCGGGGTTTCCACGTAAAAAAAATCTTGATGTTCTTTGTATTTTTCATTCATTTGTTACAAAATTGAACCAAAAAATGAGTTAACAAATTGGCGCCGTCTGTGGGAACCCGAGCTAAGACGTCGATTTTTTTTTTTTTTGGGGCTGTTTTTTGAAGTGATTGAGCTGAAGGTTTCCTGGGCAGTTTGGGGAGAACTGGTTTGATGGTTGTAGGGTTTTCGAGAGCTGACGGTTTGGGAGAAGAGTTTCATATTTTATGGTCGCGCAAGGCTGCTGGGGCGACGAGTTGCTGGCTGTGTGTGGCTTCTGCAGCGCTGGATCGTAGGCTTCACAAGGTGAGTATTGAAGCGACGAGATCTGGAGAAAAAAAAACAAAAGATTTCGGACAGCTCTGGGTGGAGAGCTTCTGGTTGCAAGTGGCTTCTGTGGCACGGGGTGGGGGGGGGTGACGGGCTCTGCAAGGTTGGCTCCGGGCGAGTTCAGGGTTCCAGGAGGTGGAGGCTGGGCTGTGTTGCCGTAGATGGCCAATAAAAAAGAAAGAGAAAAGGGCAGGAAACTTTCTGAATAAATACAACTCTAGTCGATGAGCATGGAACCGCTGGCCTTCGTCTCAGACCAAATCTGATGAGGAAAATGATGCTCTCTGTTAGGTCTTCCTTTTCTTTTTCATATACCTTTATCCCTCACCCCATGGTTTTCTTCAAACTTTTCCATCAGAAAATCCTAATACCTATTCACCTCCCCAATTCTTTCCTTCACTGTTAAGCTTCTTTCAGAGTGTATTCCTATGTTCAGACTTGTATTCTTAAATTAGTGAAATATACACGGTGAGGCTTGTAAGCATAAGGTGGAGAAGAATTTCAAAGAGAAGAACCCACCTCAGCGTGAGGGGTCCTGCACCACTACCACACCTTTTTCTTCTTTTTTTTTGCCTTTTTCTTTGTTCCTCTTTGTTCCTTCTTTTTCCCTATCGAAAGTGCTGAATCTGAGTGGTGAAGAAATTTGCCTTGGTCAAGTATCTTCTTATTCAACTATTACTCATCGGTAGTGTACTATGGCCGATGATAAGCTTTGAAATTTGAGCTTGAGGAGAAAGCTACATTTTGCATCCAGTTAACGTAGTGAAATATTGTGGTTGGTATATTTCTTAGGAATTTATTTGGCAATGCCCTTTGGTTGTTGAGCACGTGGAGGTAGCTAGCAGCCTTCAATTACCCAAAGTATCATCAAGAGTTGTGCACCTGAAACTCATACAATAAGAACAAAAGGATAGGACCGTAGTTGGTTATCACGAGGAAGATTAGATCGCTCTGTTTTCAAGTATTTGGCGGATTACATCTTGACTAAGCAAACCCATAGTGGAAAACGAGAAGAGAAGTGGGACAAAAGAAAAAAGAAAAATGGCAATAGGGCTGAAGTTGTGCACGTTTCTTATGTGGCTCATTTCCTGGGTGTCGTTGCTGCTATATTGGTGTTAATTTCGTGCATAGGCTTCAGGGGTGGTTTGGCTTGGAAAGCTACGAATAAGAATCTCATTCTCAATGGAAACCAGAGTCAAAAGGCGTGGGTTACAAAGTTGATGGATGTATATTACGGGAGGATGATTTAGGCATTTCTGAGGAATACCAGTTGTGAGTACTTTGTACCAGCTCGGGACATGTTATACTTGGGCATCTGCATCTTGCTTGTGCTCGAACCATATCACCTCAGCACATAGCTCGAAACATCAGGCCGACTCCAGTCTCGGAGTAACATGGTGGGAATCTCATTTCTACTTTGGACTCGGGTCCTCGGCCACTAGCTCATTGCTACAGAGCTCAGGATATATTCAACCTAGCAGTTGAACTCAACTTCAGCGCTCAATCTATATGCCTGGTTTGCGGTTATTTCTTTATAACTGCTACTTTATTTTCTTATATATATGTCGTGTTGCACTATTTCACTATTTCAGGTCGGCTCAGTGCACTTCAGCTCGGGCATGCAATCTAGCAGTAAGCCCCTATCATGACAACTCGGGCATGCAATCTCGCACTGAGCCCCACAGCAGCTCGGATTGAGGATCAGCTCAGGCATGCAATCTAGCAGTAAGGCCTTATTCATCAGCTCGGGAACTTTATTTGTTCTGGATTTTGGATGAATTTATTCGGATGATGTGACGATGGGGAGTTCGGATGGGATATTCGGAGTAAGCCCACGTGTATGAGGCCGTGGCCAATATTTAGCACAGGTCCGCCCTGATTGCTTAAGCCCAGGTGTACGAGGCCCTGGCAAACATTAGCACAGGTCCGCCCTGATTGCTTAAGCCCAAGTGTATGAGGCCTTGGCAAATATTTAGCACAGGTCCGCCCTGATTGCTTAAGCCCAGGTGTATGAGGCCCTGGCAAAGATTAGCACAGGTCCGCCCTGATTGCTTAAGCCCAGGTGTATGAGGCCCTGGCAAACATTAGCACAGGTCCGCCCTGTTTGCTTAAGCCCAGGTGTATGAGGCCCTGGCAAACATTAGCACAGGTCCGCCCTGATTGCTTAAGCCCAGGTGTATGAGGCCCTGGCAAACATTAGCACAGGTCCGCCCTGTTTGCTTAAGCCCAGGTGTATGAGGCCCTGGCAAACATTAGCACAGGTCCGCCCTGTTTGCTTAAGCCCAAGTGTATGAGGCCTTGGCAAATATTTAGCACAGGTCCGCCCTGTTTGCTTAAGCCCAAGTGTATGAGGCCTTGGCAAATATTTAGCACAGGTCCGCCCTGATTGCTTAAGCCCAGGTGTATGAGGCCCTGGCAAACATTAGCACAGGTCCGCCCTGTTTGCTTAAGCCCAGGTGTATGAGGCCCTGGCAAATATTATTGCAGGTCTTATCTGCTCATGTTTATTATCTGGAGTCCAGACCGGACATGTCTTATCTGCTCATATTTATTCTCTGGTATCACATGAGACGAGCTTTATTTGCTCAGCATTTTATCATCTCGAGAGCTCAAGTCATCTCACTTTGCAAATTCAGATGAGCTATATCTCCGCGCATTTATTATTATGGAGTTCAATATGTACGAGCTGTATGTGCTCAATTTATTATTTCTGAAGCTCAGATTGCCAGGGCATTATCTGCCCGTATTGATTATTTCATGAGTTCAGGTCGGGCGAGACTTATATGCTCGGTTTATCTTCAGAGTTAATGCAGGTCAGCCCTGCACAGATAACAGGTCAGCCCTGTTTAAGATTTAATTCTGTACTTTAGAATTATTTCTAGTTGATATTGCAGGTCAGCCCTGCACAGATTAACAGGTCAGCCCTGTTTAAGATTTAATTCTGTACTTAGAATTATTTCGAGTTCTTAATGCAGGTCAGCCCTGCACAGATTAACAGGTCAGCCCTGTTGAGATTTAATTCTCTTAGAATTATTTCGAGTTCTTAATGCAGGTCAGCCCTGCACAGATTAACAGGTCAGCCCTGTTGAGATTTAATTCTCTTAGAATTACTTCTAGTTCTTAATGCAGGTCAGCCCTGCACAGATTAACAGGTCAGCCCTGTTTAAGATTTAATTCTGTACTTAGAATTATTTCGAGTTATTATTGCAGGTCAGCCCTGCACATATAACAGGTCAGCCCTGTTAAGATTTAATTCGGTACTTAGAATTATTTCTAGTTGTTATTGCAGGTCAGCCCTGCATAGAAAACAGGTCAGCCCTGTTAAGATTTAATTCTGTACTTAGAATTATTTCTAGTTGTTATTGCAGGTCAGCCCTGCACATATAACAGGTCAGCCCTGTTAAGATTTAATTCGGTACTTAGAATTATTTCTAGTTGTTATTGCAGGTCAGCCCTGCATAGAAAACAGGTCAGCCCTGTTAAGATTTAATTCGGTACTTAGAATTATTTCTAGTTGTTATTGCAGGTCAGCCCTGCACATATAACAGGTCAGCCCTGCACATATAACAGGTCAGCCCTGTTAAGATTTAATTCGGTACTTAGAATTATTTCTAGTTGTTGTTGTAGGTCAGCCCTGCATAGAAAACAGGTCAGCCCTGTTAAGATTTAATGTACTTAGAATTATTTCTAGTTGTTATTGCAGGTCAGCCCTGCACATATAACAGGTCAGCCCTGTTAAGATTTATCCTGTACTTAGAAGTATTTCTAGTTGTTATTACAGGTCAGCCCTGCACATATAACAGGTCAGCTCTGTTAAGAAATAATTCTTTTAGAATTATTTCTAGTTCATATTGCAGGTTATCCCGGTCGAGAAACATGTCATCCCTGCAACATGCCAGCTCAATTTCGACAATCTGGTGCTTTATTTGCTCCGTGTTGATTGTCTGGAGCTCGGCTATATCAATTTACTCAACGCAACTTTACTATTTTGTGAGTTCGGACAGATCATTTGCTCGATATGTCTCGTCTCTAGAGCTCATATCAACTTATTCACTCCTCGGTTCGGTACTACTTATGGAGCTCAGATAAGCCCGGATTTATTTGCTCTGCCTGTGGATTATTTTTAGGGTTCAGCTGTATTTTGTTGCTCAGCACGACAAATTTATCAAGCTCGGGATGCCCAGATGTTTTCTTAGCTCTGGAGATTGGCGAGTTTTATCTGCTGTGGAACTGAAGTTCAGCTTAGCTCGGACAAATATTATTTAGCTCATATATATTTCTTCGGAGCTTAGCTCGTGTCGGGCGAGCTTTATTTGCTCAGGTCGGCTCAACCAAGATTAACATAGTCTGTACGTCTTATCAGCTCAGAATATTTCTTATTCCGGGAGTTCGGATATATGTTTATTTTCTTCTCAGCTCAGTTTTATCATCTCGGGGCTCCCGATCACCTGTGTCAGCTCGGAACTCTCGATTATAGTAGCTTCAGTTCGGTTTCCTACTGCCCAGTACGGTCTGCTATTATTGACGAGAGATATCAGTTCTAGGATTACGCCGTTTACTCGTATGGGTTTTACGAGCCGCCTATTTTACCAAGGATTGGCATTCAAATTGTCATGGTTCTACCGACAGCATGACTTGGGAACTCGGCACGGCGCAGGGTCACATTAGGGTTATTTAAAGGACTATCGATCCGGGTCCTCACCTAACCAGTTGGAGTCGATACAGCGCTACTCTAGCTCGACTAGAGGGGGATACTCATGATACCCCGATAATTGTCCCGGTGCGGTTTGGACCCGGATTTTATGGGCTCGACCCGATCTGACAAGATACAAGGGCTCATTTATCTTGGCCATTAACCTAGGCCCATTCCAATATTTTATCAACTCATTTGTAATTAATTGTAATGGCCCATTAACCTTAATTTTAATTAGCCCATTAACTCTAAACTAAGGGCCCACTACCAATGAGAAATCAATGTAATAGTAGGTTAGCAAGGGAGGAGAAGATCCATCGCCTCTTGGTTCCAGCAGCTACTTCATGGCCTCTTTCCTTCTCCATTAGAGAGGCTTCCTCCATTTTTGTAGAAAAAAGACACTGTAAATCACTCTTTTGTTATAGTGAAGATTCAAACTGGACTAGGTCCCGTGGTTTTTCCCTTCGGGGTTTCCACGTAAAAAAAATCTTGATGTTCTTTGTATTTTTCATTCATTTGTTACAAAATTGAACCAAAAAATGAGTTAACAGTCAACAATGGACACTTTCTTGTTTCCATATAAATAGATTATTTAAGAACAAATTTTGCTTATATTCTTCTTCACTTGACAACCATTGAATGAGGTTGATCATTTTGGCTTTGGCATGGCTGCACTAGAAGTGGATTGTTTGGTCGGCTTCTGACTCGAGATATCAAACTAAACCGTCCTATAAATATTTTAAAAAAGAAAATACTCCTACATATAAATGAATATGAAGTATGAAACTGAAGAGTTGGAATAAACTCTTGTTAGCAACATATGGAAAATAAAAGATGGCTACAAATAGCTCAAATAAATTATAACAATAAATGAAAATGAGAAATCCAAATCTCTATGATTCTAGGTACTAACACGACCCAAGAATTTAACTATTGCCTATATTCTTCGCCCAACCAGGAGCGAAAATATGAGCTCCAGCTCTGGCTCATCAACACCACGCAAGGAAGACGAGAGGCCAAGATTTTTCGACTCAGTAGCGAAGAATAGGTGCTGGGCCAAAGCTGAAACGGTGCCGGGGCGCCACCCTGACCGGTGGCTAAAAGATGCTGCCGGCAATATAGTCTGCAAGCGCTTCTGCAACTGTCACGGCTGCCTCTGCTTTGAGTATGACCATATCATTCCCTATTCCAAAGGTTCCTTCTATTTTATTGTCGTTTTTAGGAGTGCGGACCAGTGGATTTTTTAGTCATGTGGGCTTGGGGCAGGCGGGTGAAGCATTATTTAGTGTATTTTACTTTTTAAAGGCTGAAATTCTTCCATCCTGGCTGGGCATCCACACTTGTTTCTGACCAGTGGTATGATGTGACTGCTATGGAAATTGTAAAAAAAGTTTCATTTTTTGTGGGTTTTTATGTGTTTTCTTGGGAAATTCATTTTGTGGGATCTATGATGGTTTTTTGAGCTTGTTCCAGAGATGAACTTGCGAGTTTTCGAGAGTTTTGTGGACTTGACGGAGTTTTTTTCAATTATTTGATGTCTTCTGTGTTTCCGGAGTTGCCTCGAGGATGGGTCAGGGGCGGCGCCAGCAGAGGGCAGCAAAAAGTCCGTGTTATCAAGAAAATTTCAAATTTTATGATTTGATACTACTTTTTTTTATATAAATGTAAGTTGATCCATCAAGTCCTTGACTTAATTTTAGGCTTTCCCATGGATCCGATGTACAATGGTGGTTCTGACTATCAATGATCGCCCATGGTGGATAAAAGTACAAATATTAGCATGCGCTGTTTCCAGAATAAGTTTTATCTCCAAAATACATCATCAAATCACCCTTCCCACCCCACCCCTTGACTCATTTCGGAACTCCCCATCTAAATTTATTGGTCCTGACCGACTCAAAATCTGTGCTCAATTTTGGGACATTGAAAGATGAGCTTAAATGCGGTGGCGTTGTGGTGTGCAGGTGGTGAGTCAGTGGCAGAGAATTGCCAGATTCTGCAAACAAGGGTAAACAGATTCAAATCAGATAAGGAAGAGGTTGATAACGCCCAATTGAAAGGCTACTCTTGTGATGTCAAGTTTACAGGCATGCATATCTTTGCTTCCTTTTGCTTTCATTTTTAATGTATTTTGTCATGCGTTGGATCCAGTTTGCACTCTCTTAATAATAATTTTCAAGTTCTTGAGACCTGCACAAAACCGATTTAGGCTTTATTTGATTTACGTGGTGTTACGGAAGGTTGGGTCTTGTGTTTAAGCATGTCCTGAACCCTCGATCAAACACTAAAATGCTAATTGCCATATATATAACGGTGGGGGTGGGCAGGAGGAGGATTGTAACTTGGACTTTTGGTGGCTCGTTAGAAATGAATATGAGAACTTTTTTAGTGGTTAGTTTGATGATGTCCATAAGGGCAGCCCTTAATGGCATCATGACTATTGACGTAGATTATTCCATATCAATTGGAAATCAATGGTGGATCTACTTCAGTGGCTTGCCCCAAGCCCTTGGGATAACATCAAAATTTCCTTTATTACTGGGCTGACTGATTCTCGACTTACTGTCTATACAAAAAACATATTATTTTTTGGAACAGTCATACAGTCTTATGTTATTGCAGATAAGGAGCTTGACATTATCGAAATGGCAGTCTATGGAGAAGTTATTCGGCCAGGAAATCATTGTCGTTGCCTAACTGTTGAAGAAATTCTCGGCACATACAAGTCCAAGGATCGATTGGCTGCCTGCAAGTTGCCTTATGGTGAAGGCTCCTTACACCAGTAAAACCTAAAATTCTTGTGAAAATGGACAAGAATAATAGTCTCAATATCTTCCAATTCTTGCATAATAGTTAAGAACATGTACTTGGATTTAGTTGCCTGGACATTGATTTTATTTAATTTAAATCTTGAAAGACCATCCAACTTTTAATGGCCTGAAAGATTGTGAGCTCACTATGTTGCAGCTCAGTATTCTTATTGCTTTTGGCATGAAATAAACTAGCATATGTTGCATGACTTGATTATGTAGAGGAATTTGTTAATGGTCGTATCATTGTTTCTATTTGCTTCCTCGATGATAAGCATTTGGTTCATGGTCGTTGGGTTTTTCGTTTGTTCCTCATTGAAGATGGCTATATTGGAAAAAAACACAGTTTCAATATCATAATGCAGACCTAAATTGGATTTGTTTCTGCTGAAATATTTGATTTAATGATTTTCCCGATCTATTTTCATATTGTTTAGAGGTAGCTGTTGACAAATCTTTATGATTTCTCTTTTCCTTTTCTGTAAGCAATAATATTTGTTAGTTTACTTTTTTCCTCTTTTTTTGGGAGTGGATGTGTTCTAGTTCCCTTTTTATTCTCTTCTTCTACTATATATAGGTGGAAAATAATATGATTCAGTCGTCTTCAGTTTCTATCCAATTCCCCCATACTCCAGAGTTTCATCATCTCATAAAGTGATCCTAAAATTGGATTGGTTTCAACATGAAAGAGTTAGTTATTTCATGAACTGAAGTTCTGTCAAGACAACTGAGAAATAGCTCTTTTCGTGTGCACGTATTCTTGGCAGTTTCTATGCCATCTGTTTTGGGGTTGCATTTACTAATATTGGAGCTTGGATTTCTGTCGAGTTACAGGAGTAATTTACCTTGCTGTTCAATCTACCTTGAGACGACTTTCTCAAACGGGTTGCATTGGTCCTGGTAAGTCTGCTCATATTGTGCTTCCCCTTGTCCATCACCTTATGAGATACCTATTGAACTGCCGAGCAGATCATCCGAGTATTTGTCTGCTTACCTCTTGGCAGGGCACTAACCCTCTGTTACACTAATGCTATTTCTCTTGTCATAACGTCACTCAACCTCAAATAAAGAAATTCAAAGTTTTTCTAGAGAAGTAAGATCCTCCATGTTTCCACCTTCTTTTTACTTGTCAAGTGTTTGATTGTGGTAGAAATTCAGATATGATACATAATATAGAAAGTAGGGTCTGTTGATCGATGGATTGAATGCCTTAAACTTATTGAGTTCTACCCAGTTTTCAGTGCTTGCTAATGGCAAATCTATGGCGACATTCCGTCCGTGTAGGGCCTTCGCCATGGATGTCCTTTTATCACCTTATCTCTTTCTCCTTTGTTTTGAAGGACTTTCAGCACTATTTAGCCAGTGTGCCAAAGATGGGTTAATCCGAGTCATTGAATGAACAAGATCAGCTCCAGCTATCACCTATGTCTTTTATGCAGATGATAGTCTGATCTATCACCCACCTCTTTTATGCAGATGAGAGACATCAGAAACTGTACTTCTATCACGCCCCGAGACCGGGGTCGATAACACCGACGTTGATTCTAAATATAATTCAAAATCAACAAGCCTCGTAATACAGAATTCCACGAAAACCAGTCTGTTATTCCATAAAAATAAATAATCCTTACAAATATCAGCGGAACTTCATAAATCAATGGCAGCTGCATCTTGAACGCCATCAACTAAATCATTATCTCCAAAACTGATTTGATCTTCGTCTTCGATTTCTTATTCGTTTCTATCTGGGGAGTGGATGTAAGGGCTGAGTGTTTTGGAAAACACTCAGCAAGTGGGGGCCAATCAATGTGATAATATAATATTTTTGTTCATAATTTTCCAAAACATATATCATAATCGGAGCATAAATTGATATGAATACTGAAACATAAACTTAACAGAATTGCTCTAATCAGAGCCAGAACTGAACATATCATATCAGTGATATTTTTCATATACGTTAAGCACATTAAATCCTCTAATTTCCTCCTGGTACCGATATCAGTTCTCTAGACTTAACCCTCCTAGAGATAAGGTCAGAAACATCGGATCACCCACGAATAAAGGGTTTGGACTTTCCAGAACAACGGTTAACCACCGTATCAGGTCAGAATGTTGGTTATAATCCCACCGCATCAGGGTCAGAAACAGAAACTGAATCGGAATTCCCACCCATTGGATTTCGATATTTAAAGTGCTTCAAAAATATAATTTTCATCAAAACATCATAATTTCATAGTTTCAACATAATTAACATAATCGATTGAGGTTTCAAAACATACTTATGATTTTTCAAAACAGAATGAATATATAACAAGAGCCCACTTACTGTCGGATTTACGAAACGTGGTAGAATGGATCCTTGGTTGAAAGATAGTACGAACGCTCTCTTCCCTTGCCTAGAAGTGTTCGAAATTATTGTATGTGTGATGGTGTGTATTTTAGAAAAAGGTGCTCGAAGATAGGATAGCAGTTTCTTAGCATGATGTATTGTAGTTTTCAAAGGTGTTGTCTCTTGGAAGAATAGCTCATTCTTTGGTGGGATTTGAGGTGTTTTTAAAGTATGAGCAATAATGGAGATTCCTAAACTTTTGCCATTTAGTATCATCATTTTGGGAAAGGAAATTGAATGTGTTAATAAGATAATTGAATGGTATGCCATGACTTGCGCTAGTCGCTTAAATGTCATTGAATGACTAATAATAAGGTTTGGTAAGTCTATTGAATGGCTAACACGATTTGGGGCAAGACATTAAATGTCAATAAATTGGATTGGGTAAGATTGAATGGTGGCAAGAATTTGGGTCATACAATTGAATGGTCTTGAATGACTAATGTATGATTTTAGCAAGATAATGAATGACTCTTATGATTTGGAAAGGCAACTGTTAGGCAAACTTTGGGGTCATCATATACACTTTCTACTTTAGCCTCGCGTGGTCTCAATGGTAATACTTTCTGTTCTAGATGCCACAGCTCCTCCGAATCTGGAATTCATGTTTTTTGGCTATGCAAACGTGCTCGACAAATCTGGAAACTTTGTTCTATTTGGCATTTGTTTAATGGTTTTCATGGTGCTAATTGTATGGACTTGTGGTTATGGGTTGTCCAACATGGTTCAGTTTCAGACTCACACTTTTGCATTAGTTTGTTGGAGTATTTGGATTGACCGAAATGAGTTTTTGTTCCGAGGAAGGTCTGGTTTCTAAGATCAATGTAGTGTTCCGTGCTACTGCTTTGGATTTAAATCAACAGCTTTCACCCATTTCAAGATCAGGGCTAGTACATAATAGGCATAATATACATATGTATTGGATTCCTCCATCTTCTGGTTCGACTAAAATTAATGTTGAAACAGCTCTACCTTCTCAGCAATATTTTATTGGTATTGGGGTGGTTGTTAGGGACGATCAGGAAACAATCTTGTTGGCGTCCGCTTCTAAACTTTCAGGTTCATTTTCTCCTCACGTGGCGGAATTAGTGGCTGTCCAAGGTCTCATGATCGCCTCTCAATTTCATTGGCATTCTCGTGTTATTGAAACGGATGCGGAGTTGGTTTTCAAGGCTATCACCAGTCATTCCCCTTTTCATTTTATTCGTACTTTTTGTCATAGTGGCAATGGCCTTGTGATTTCTCAATGTAGAAGATCAGCTAATAGTTTAACTCATGTGTTAGCCTCTCGAGCAGCCATGGACCAATTCCAGCTTCTACGGAATTTTGTCCATTATTTTTGCAAGTCTTTTGTACTCCAAGACTTGGCTCGATTTTATTAATGTATCTCTAATTCATTGCTCAAAAAAATAATAACAATGACAGTCAAAATATAACATTTAGTGTAATAATCAAGACTGTGCCTTGGCAGTTAGTTCGTAAAAATTGGGTTATTTTCGATCTTTGGAATATCCGAACTCATTAATATTTTGATTATGAACACTTTCTTCGGCTTTTCTTTATGCTATTCTCACAAATCGTGTTCTCCTAGTTGACAGTGGAGTTGACATGGCAGACCTCTTTTGTGAACCATTTCTCAAGGTTTCTTGTTTCCTTCCCTCGGATTTCCCGTTGATCCACCAGTTTGTTGGATTCACTCGTTACTCAAATGAGAGTTATGGAAATTTGTTGAAGAGTAATTCTTTAGAGGTAATGTAACTGGTTCAGCGTTGCCACCATATGTTTATCTAAATCTGGTTCATGATTTCGATGACCAGGATAAACTCTAAAACTGCGACGAGGATCGATCTTTCTTGCAGAAGATAACTTGTTTGATAATGAAGACATATAATTATTTCATTCCCTCTTTTTGATCTCATCTTTTGAACAAGTTTTGCACAAGCTATTCCCGGATAAAGAAACCGTATTCCACTTTTTGGGTCGGTATTTGTTCCATCCAACGAATCCCGCCTGGGGGCCTTATAAGTAGATACTACGAAGCTTATCTATCACAGGTAGATAAAAAGGTTGTCATCCAATTAAGGGTTTTCCATACAAAACGGTCCTTTTAAGCATGTCTTAGATCAGATTTTAGCGTGTACCATGAAGGAGGATATTCTACCGTAGATTAACCGGGGGAAAAATCCACGATCCTTCCACCAGATGGGAACCAGAAGACTGTAGCCGTATTGATGAAACATGTACTGGGCATATCCGACAATAAAAGGAGAGGTGATTGTGGTCAACCAGCCAAGTCACGAAGAGTGCCAAAAAAACTGATAAGAGCACATGTAATTGAAAAACGTTGGGCGAAATGTATCTACTTAGCTTGACAGATAACTTAGTCTGTTGGTCACTAGTTCTTGGGGACTTTTGGTTATGTGTTGGAGGCCTAAAGCCATGGATACTTTACAAGCCTGAAAATGAGATGGCACCAGATCCGCCATGTCAATGTTACCATGCTTCCACGCTCCTCCATTTTTCAACTGCAAAATGAAGAGAGGAATGGATACTGGTGCTGTTTTTCTCATGTAAGGCATCGTGAAGACATGAGCTTGGGACTTATGCTGTGGCTGAACAGGACAGTGAATTGTCAAACCGCATTGAAAAAAGTTTAATTAGTTAAGATAAATCAATATTATTATTTGGGCAAATTTCACTCACCATCACATACTTTACATGATGTTTCACTTACCATCCAAACTTTAGGAAATTACATTTTCCATACTAAGTAAATTATTTTATTTTATTTTATTTTTTTCTTTTCGTACCCCTTGGCTTAAAATCGTAAAAGGCACATCATGCTTCCGTATTACAATAAAATTTTAACAAAACAATATATACCTTTTTTATCGCACTACTGACGAGTAATCAATCAGGTTTTGCGGTGGCTCCTCACTACCAACCGCACGATCGCAACCGATGGTTCTGTTAGAGAGCCTTTCAGCAATAGCAAGCACAACCCTATTTCATTTTCTACGTAGGACGTAGGTTATAACAAATTATAGAAAGATTTTAAAGAAATCTGAGAGATAGATGGGCAACAGCCTTTATTTTATTCTGGAAATACTTATAATATATATTACACTAAAACATCTCCTTTTGGGAGGAGACGGACTTGTTTAGCCTCTCATATAGATGATGCTTGACTTAAGAACACATAAACTGAAATACAGAACAATATTACAAACGATTATAAAGAAAGAAAGAAATTATTACAAACCTATGAAAGTTGAAAGATTGCAAAGCTTGGAGAATACAATTTTTATTTTCAGAAAACTATGGAGAATTTTCGATGTCTTTAGCTTCCTGAATGAGTGCCTTTATATAGGCGTGAATCCGGACTTCAACTTCGGATTCTAAATCTTGATAATTGTTGAGTGCGTCCATGAGTCCGCCTTAACTTTCACGTTGTCTGGCATCTTTGTCTGAGTGTGCCAACTTTTCTCGTGAGTGGTCCATTATTTTGTCCTAGTGCATATCACACTAATTTTTAATGGTCCACGCATTTTTCTTTGTCGGTGAATCTTTACATTATTGGTTTTTGTGGTCCCCGAGCTTTAAGAAAACAGGCTCTCTTGTCATCAGGGTTTTTGTCTCTTTCTGCATCTGATCTGTCGGGTTTGGATCGGAATCCTTTCTCGAACTCTGGTTCTTTCTGCTCTGAGCATGCTTGGCAATATGATATATCCATCGGCCAATGTGTGTCATTTGCAGAATTTTCGTAAGTTTCTTTTCTCGCCGGAATCTTGTTTTCCCCAAAGAATTCTTCGGCAAATCTTGTTGATGTTCCTGTCATGGAATTCAGCATTAAAGTATTGTTTGCTGAATTCTGAAAGAACTTAAATGAGTAGTTGACTTTGTCCATTTCCGTTAGACAAACCCAAAGACCCCATGCACGTCTGGTTGAAACTTCATATTCTGTGATAGTCCCAGCCAAAAATGGTATACCTTCTGGTAGCGCAATTTTTATATTTTTTAAGGCATTTTCGTCTGGTCGTCTGAGCTTGATAAAATGAAAAGCCTCAATGAAGCCTTTCTTTGTTGGTTCTGGAGCAGCACTAAAAAAGTACAACTCCAAAATATCTCCTCTAGCCAAATGTTGATTACTGGCACATGTTTGGTAAACAGCTTCTGATCCACTTTGATAGTTTTGAGATTTCAGAGAATGCTGGTGCAACAGTATAAACCGAAGCCAGGGCTCTGAAATTATACCATTCTTGAACTTCGTTTGGATGGCTGCCTCGTTTCATCCAAACTCTCGGGTATTTTCCGGAGATATCAACAATAGATTTGTATGGGCTGATTCCCCGTCTGGTAATTAGTTTCTCCCAAGTACGTTGGTAATCCTGCATAGGTGAAGAAACTAAATCATCATTAGTTTGAACCCTAGAATTGACAGTCATTGGCATAAGGTTCAACTCTCCCTCTTTTACCCCAGAGATGCTGGGTTGATTTGAAGGTTCATATTGTGATAACACCTGACCCTCAAGATTAGCTACAGCTTGTACAGTCTCAAGGAATGCATCATCTGTAGCACTCGTGACAGGGGTACTTGAATCCCTTGCCTCCGGGTTAGATGAGCCACATTATCTAAACACTCATTTCTGCACCGTTGGGGGTGCGGCCTGGAGGATGGGCCCTTTCAAGACTTCAGACAAATGTTCATGGTCCCAAAAGCATGCTCATATGTGATCGGTAACAAGTTCTTGATCTGCTCGTTGAAGTCGTCATGCTACCTCAGCATTGAGACAAAGAGTCCCAAAGTCTCGTTTCAGGATCTCCAGGTTTTCCCAGAGATTCCTCACTCTTTTGAGGGTATCGCTAGCAATGTGTCCCTCCATCTCGTGTTAAGAAATCTGCAAGAACATTTTCACAATGACAATATCATAATCATAATATTGGCACTCAGCTTGTCATCTTAAAAGTCTAGTATTTTCTGGTTTTGACTCAATTTTATTTTTTAGAAAAGACTTAACACTTGTATTATCTATTTTCAAGATAAATTTCTTCGCAAGTAGAAGTAATGGCCATTTTTTAAAAGCCTTTCTGACCGCAAAGAATTCTTTTTCGTTGATATGCCATCGGATAGCTTCATTGTCTTTGAAAAGACCGCTACAATATATGCATGTCATTTCTCCGTCTAGTGTGGCTTTCATGAGGACCGCTGCCCACCAGTGATTACTAGCATCCGTGTATAACGCCAGTTCATCCTCGTCGTTTGGGAATGCAAGCTTTGGTAGTTTCCTGCAAACTTCTTTCATCTGTTTGACAGTCTGTCGATGGTCTTCATTCCACTCAAATTTAACGACTTTTTTGAGTAACAGACTCAACACCTTTCTGTGGTTTGCCGTATTATTAACGAACATTCCGGCAAAATTAACAACTCCTAGAAAGCCATGAAGTTGCTTTAAATCCTTGAGATCATCTGGATATCATTGTACCTTCTCAACAATGTGGTTTTGAAAGATGATCCCAGATTCATCAATCTCGATCCCAAGAAACTCAATTTGTCTTGTAGCAATCATTATCTTCCTTTCGGACAACACTAATCCTTCTTTGTAGCAAACATCTGAAAAGATTTCCAGATGCGTGAGATGCTCTTCATGTTTCTTGACACAATGAGGATGTTGTCAATATACACGAACATAAAGCTGGAGTAATCTTTGAAAAGATTATCCATCTTCCTTTGGAATACCTAGGGAGCGTTTTCTAATCTCATTGGCATGACATTTCAGATATAATGCCCTTGTGGTGTGGAGAATGTAGTATACTTTCTGCTTGCTTCTCCATCTTAATCTGGTAAAATCCAGACTTACAATCGAATTTGGAAAACAATTTGGCATTCTTGATGTTATTTACCAAATGTTCTCTGCTTGGGATAAAGTATCCATCGAAATTCAAAATGTCGTTGATTCATTTGTAATTGATTACTAATCTTGGCTTTCCTCTTTCGATTTCTCCATGATTCCGAACAAGAAATCCTGGACTTCTATATGGAGAAACACCGTGAATTCCATTCCGTCTTGTAATCTTTCCCAAGGTTTATGTTCCTCGAGAAATTCAATCCCAAGAATAAGCTGTCCGGGGACCATTCCTATTGTTCCTTCAATGGTTAGATCAATTTCACCAATTTTTAGGTTTCCTTGATATCGACCCACTGTAGATTGTTGGAGATAATATAAGACATCACAAGGAAAGATGTTGTTTTTTTCCGCAATGTCAAAGATTATCTGCACTTCGCGCCATCCTTCTGGACACTTCAGAATACCTGTTGTTTTGAAGACATCAGAGATCTTCTTAATCCAGCTCGATACAACCTTTTGTTTTTCTCCGGGATAGTTACTGATCAACCTATCATGTTAGAAAGACATTCTTCTTGGCTCGATCATCAGGCTCCGACTTCTGTTTAAAACAGGTTGGTCTTGTATCCTCATGTCTATCTCTTCTATTGTCAGAGTATCAATAATGTCCGGCAATACTGCTTTGGCGAAATCTTCGAAGATTCTAGGGACTTCGATGAATTTCTTTCTCAATAATACTTCTGAATGATGAGTATTCGAGATCGCGTATGACACCTTTTAGGTGATCGAGTAAAGCTTATTCCCTTCTTTCATCAAATCACATCTTTTAAAATCTTGATGAAAAGTAAGGACTTTGTTGAAGTCTCGATCTCCTAAATTGTATGCAATTCTTGGATAGATGTTAAAAGCCATCTTTCCTGCATACAGATTTTCTGTCACTGCTCCCAAACAAGAATCTTTGAGCTTCGGGATTCTCTTGTCAAAGATCGTCAGGTTGAGGGGCGAATCAATTCCTTCCTTGAAAGTTGCCTTGATTATAACTCTAATGGCTCCAACATGAATCCATGAGAGTGTATTAGCAACTTCTCTTTTCACCATGTTCTTAATCTCCTGGATTTATCCGTAGGGGATTAACTGCATCTCAATTTGATTTCCCATGAATTCTATCAGAATCACAAATTCACCTGTTGTAACCCTATGGATAATCTGATGCTTCCTGCTTCGAAGACCAATCATATCCGTGGCTTTTTCCATTGCTCCAATTCTAAATCCATCATACATCTGAAGCTTTGGCTCTTCTTTCATGATCCTCATAAGAGTTTTATGAGAAACTGTGGTATGTGAGAAAAACCCCGACGGTTCTTCTTTAATCATGTGTTGAAGGAATTCTCCTTCACTCTGATTCTGAATTGGATTCACCTCCATTATCAGAATAGATCTCTTCTTCATAGATGCTTTCATTTGAGGGGTATCCTCAAATTGATACCCATGCACCAAATCCTGGAAATAAACAACATCTTCGAACTCTTTGGTATGCTCTAACTGTCTCACTCCTCGGCTTTGGTTCTCTGGACAATCTGTAGAGATATGTCATCTTGCTCCGCATGTCCAGCAGTTACAATCTTTGAAACTCTCATTTGCACGAGTATGTGTGCGTCTGAAAGTTCTCTTTGTCGATGCTCTGCTAGAACTTGCTTGATTAGAACCTGTTGACAAGGTTCTACTCCTGGTTGGTCCTGATCTTTGCCCAGATCTATAGCTTCGAGCTTTCTGTTTTGACTAAAATTTTCTAGGTCGCCATGAAGACCTACTTCCTTTTGAACTACTTCAGCGGGCATAAGGATGACTTCTGTGTTTTTTCATCTTCCGCCTCTGGGGGTAGTTTCCAATGATAGTAGGGATATCATTCTATGTACAGCAAAGATGAGTTGTTTTGTTGATTCCTCTTAGCTTCTTGTAATTCTTTTGGAGTTTCGCTTGATATCACCACTCCGCCAGCTTGATTTTAAGAAATAACATTCTCCTAGACACCGTCTCTATTCCTTGTGGTGTATATTCCTGGATAAGCATTTCTCTCCATGGACTCGGTATTTTGGCAAAGAGCAGTTCTGATGCATCTTTTTTGTCTATATTTGCCTTCAATCTATACTCTATGAAGAGCTTGATATACTCGTCTACATAACAAATATCATGTAGTTCCAGGTTAATTAGCTCGTCTATATTTTGTAGTCTTTTCTTCCTCCATTCCTTCGAAGTAACCAACTCCAATGAAACAGATTTTAAAGAATTTTGTCATCTTGTCCATGATTTCTTTCAGGGACTCTCCAGTTAAATTGGTACATGGGTCTTCGAGTTCCCAGGCAATCTTGATCGATCCTTCTAGACTCATTTTAAGGAGTAAAATGAATCATTCTTTACTTAGATCAAGCGTTCATGCTGTTATACTCATTGCTGAAGGTCATTCATCAATAAGAACTTCTCGATTTTTAAAGTCCAAGATATCCATGATGAGCATAAGGCCATACGGATGAATTGGATCTAACTGAGATGGCGTCTTATGTATATCTGGCCTTCGGGGATGATTTCTCACTCCCACTGTGGGATCTAAGTTTGCTCCAGTGGTAAAATCATCTCGGTTGGGCATGCCTTGATCTCCTATGGGTGGATTGTGTGACCCAAAATTTTCTTGTGGTGGAGTTCTGGTTACAACTTCACTTGTCTTCAAGTCTACAAGATTTAATCCCGCAAATGAATCAGCAAGATCACGTAGATCTTCCAGGTTGATTCTTTCCATTACTTTGTTTGAAGTATCGGCTCTCCACATAGGACTGCAGTCATTTTTTTAGTCTCAGTTAAAGGCCTTCGACCTCCTCTGCCTTCTTTTTTTGGTGTAAAGGGGGCTCTGTTCCATAGGACGGTGGTAACCATCATCCGTTCCTTCTTCCTGTAGAACTTTTGACTCCAGATTTTTAACTCGGGTTTGAACATCTCGAGGGTTTTCAAGAATTTCCTCCTGATGTCTGATCGTAATCTCTATCTGACTTTGAATCTGATGGACATGTGCCGGGAAATGGTATTGCAGGTAGCCATATCGATGCGCTGTCTTCTGGATCTCTCTAAGATCTTGGGATATCTTAGAAGTATCCATCTCGATTTCTCGAAAGGTTGGTTCACCCATCCTATTCGTATGTTCCGGATCCTGTTGGTTTGTTTGTATCTGGAATCATGGGGTTGTGCTCAGGATGATCTCTCTTCTGGGCCTCTGAAATCTCTAATTGTAGCCTGAGGTTCCTCCTGTAAAGGTTCCTTGCTACATTTTCATATTCTTGATACTGATATATGCTCGCAGGGCTATCACCAATTTCTAGTAGAGTATTCCATTTCTGGTTGAAGTGTTTAGCTTCGGCCAGATATCTTTGATTTAATTCTTCCAATTTCTGGAAGTACCATCTGTATGACTTGCACCACGAACATTCATTCGGATCCATAACATTTCTTGAATCGTCTCCTCCGTATAGGTTATAAATTAATATTCAAGATATTATTATAGTATTTTCGGAATAAACCTAGGCTCTGATACCATTTTGTGATGGATCTGGGTACTTGTACAAAAACTTAGAAATATGTTCAATTCAAGTATGTAAAACGTTACAAACTTTGAAAGTATGGGATGTGAAGTGTTGCAAACCTTGAAAGTATATTATGTAAAGTGTAATTATTCAAAGTATAGTTGGAGAGTGAAATAAGAGGTAAACCATATGATGTTGGGAGTAATTTTTCCTTATTATTTTAATGGGAATTTGTATAGTCCAAAAAATGGGATGAATACATATACATCTACGATTCCAAGACATTTCTTATGGTTTCTGAACCTGTTTTCGGGTCTTTGGACCTGGTTCTTCTCAAACTTTAACATACTCGGAAAGATGGTCGATCCGGAAGAAAAAGAAGAAATGCAAAACTGAAAATCTAAAATTTAAATTTTTTATGAATATATAGAATATAAAATTATGTAACTTTGTAGAAAAATTAAAAGAGAGAAAGTGACCACCTCCGTCAATCCCCTTCTGACATCACTAGGACGACATGCTGTTGTTCAAGACATCGAAGCCTTATCCACAGGCCATTAAAGTTGTAATAATCCCAAAAGAAACGAAGAACAAATAGATTTAAGACAACTTTGTATGATTAGGAAAGTAAGGAGTATGATATGTCTCCTGTTATTCCAACCATAAACACAATCCAACTTCCAACCTTTTCTCCAATTGGAAGATGATGTGCGCATATCGATGGACCAACAAATATTTGATACAGTCCCCCAATTGTGCAGTGCAACTGTGCAATGGCATATAAATTCGAGAGGCTCTCTTACATAATAGATTACTCTTGTGGGCTGAACTCTGCTCTGAGACTTTTGTGTCCTAATATTGGCACACCTGAGATAGCATCAAAAAATCCGACATAAATATAGTCGGTCTATATATTTTATTTATTATAATATAGTATAGATAGCATGACCATTACGAAATGCATATATGTCCAAAAATATTTATATGAAGTAAATAACTGTTTCAGTAAAATTCTCGTGCTTGAATTGTATTACTATTTGCATTACTTGCTCTTATGAATTGAGCCTAATTTCGATTGAATTGATTAAGGCATTATAGATTACCGCATGTGCCCGAACTTTGCATTCAAAACGTAGGCTATTAAAACATTAGAATGTAGGTACCAAAAAAATTTATTTAGAATTCATAAATCCTAAAATAAACATTTCATTTTTGAAGAGAAGCCAATTCTCAGACTAATATATAAGTTGGACGTTCTATAAAAATCCTTTAGCATAATCAACATGTCATCAAACTGATATTATCGCACCGAGTCGAGCAATGGGACTTATTTGAAGTCTAAATGATTGATCGATTGCTCGCTATCCCAAAGAGAAGAGAGAGTTAAGAAAATATCTATCAGCCATCCAGCTTGGCCCTTTAGCTCCACCTCTGGTTCTTTAGTTTCAACCAATGTGTCTTCCGTTCCATGCAATTAAAGAACACGAGTAATGAAAACCTCCAGCCTTCTATTCAGAATCCGAGTCCGAGAGTTGCACTTGCTGGGCATCACTTGGCTCTTCGTCCGTGATGGATGGCGGGATAAGCTGGTTTGAGCTGTTTCTTGCACGATTCCTTCGTATTAATCGATCCTCATCCTATATGCATTCAACAGTTTCAGTGTGGTTCAGCAATAAAATTAAGTTCATATGATCTTTCACTTCAGCAGAAAATGGATATTTGTTAATTCAGTAAGGCGCCCCTCTACCTCATGGATCATAAAATAGAGAAAATGTGCCTTGAAGCAAATATTCTAGCACCAGTTGCTATCTTAATCTCCATGTGTTACAGCAACTTTATCACCTGTTTCGAATGTACGTTCAAGTGAAATGTTTATGTGAATTATTTGTACTATAACTAGCATCTCCTCATTTCAGGATCCAACCCCCCTTCAATAATCTGGTCCCTGCCGTACACTTGGTCCTTCTTAGAGTCGTTCTGGTCTTTATATTGATAAATGGAGAGGGTTGAAAGCCAAATGAAGTGTCCCTTCACAATTAACAGTTGCTTTTTGTTTTGGTGGTATTGGACCCCAGTACGAAAAAGAGGTGTTAACAAGGTGAAGTATGAGAGTCCCAATTTCACACTGGATTAGATGCCAACTAAATGACTAGCACACAAGCAATAACAAATACCTTCGTTTGACTTGATTCATGTGATTGGCTAGGTTGAGTTGGTCGGCTTCTTTTGAACCAAATCAAACCAAACGACATCAGTGCACCCAATAGCAGAGAAGGGCCAATTCTTGGATCGGCAAGGTAATCATATACTCGAGACATTAACAAACTGGTCCAATTTTTCACGCCTTTTCCAGAAGAAACAAATTTTTGGGAACCCTTTGACCAGGCATTATCAACTTCCTCTGGAGACAGCTCGGGAGTTTTACTTTTCTGTAGAATCAGGAATATAATCGTATGAGCATGACAGCCTCTCAAGGATAGATTTAGCTCTACATAGATTATGCATCAATCATGATAACATATACAAAAAGTGAATTGCAGAGCACATTAGAATTGACAAAGTCGAAGAAAAGAAACATAGGACCCAAGTTCTGAGAAAACAACACCCCATCACCAATGGGCAAATTTGTTGTCTGCTGCATAGATAGGTAATTGTTTGGGTGTAGGGATCATCAATATATGTATAGTCAATGCAAAAAACAAAAATACTATTTTTTGCACTTGACAAAAGTGTTTCTCGAATGAACTTACAAAAGGAGGGATCTTCCTGGTGTCACCGTCTCTTATGGTTTCAGAAATCCATTTTGTGATCTGCCAATTGATAAATCAATCAATTTTTGCTATTTTGAAGCTTGCAAACACATTGAAAGGGTTAGTTCAATAGATTTCAAAGCTACACAAGTTTGTAGAAAAGAGGGAAAAAATCTCCTCCGTAAAAGGATAATAGATGTTCACCAATTAGAGTTGCCAGATTTTTTTTAAATTACGTAAGACATAGTAAGCTGAACCTAGAAATCAATCAATGTATTGAGTTATAATAATCTTAGATATTTAAGGACGTCATGACCTATTAATAATTCGAACCTCTGAAATTTCAGTTGAGCCATTGTACTTTGCAACAAGTGTAGACACGGGATCGACTTCTGTCTGATGCAAAGCTTGAAACATGCTTTTAGCCTGTTTCTTAGTTTCTATTTTTTCTTCATTGGCATCCCTCTCGTACCGAACAAGGAATAACTGTGCTACATCTGTTATATCCCTCCTTGGTCCGCATGTTTCATAGCTGATTTCCGAGTGGATGTGGAAGAAACAGTACTTCTGCATCAAAAGCGACAGTCACGGCCATAATAATCAACCTTTAGACAAATTTCACTCTAACTGTTCTCGTGAAATGCTTTTCATAGAAGAGAAAGAGCTAAAAGTAAATAAGATTGTTGCAGCCCTAAAAACTTGTACTAAATTCCTTTTAAATGACAAGGATGTTGCATACGTATCCAATTTCACGGGTAAGAGAAAAGTAAATGATAGATGCTTATTTGAATAATTAGAAGACTGCTTGTAGCTGTTTCTCAAGTTGCACAATTATAACCAGTACGTGGAAAAATGTAACCATTTTGATAAATGCCAAGCCCACATATCTTTCACATATGGAGTGTCATACTCACACATTAAATTTCTAGCAACCAAGTCAAAACAATGGGCTCAAATGCAAATCACCTTTCATTAACCTTTGGTTTTTTATAATTTGATCTGCGTTATTTCTTCTAGTTACTATCTACACTTTTTGTAATTGTCTCACCTATGTACAGAGGTGAAAATTGTACCTCAAAATTAAAAGATATGAAATTGCTCTATCCTTTTGCACACGGGAATATGTCTAGAGCAATTTCATCCCTTTTAATTTTCAGGTACAATTTTCAGAACTCGAAGCACATCAAATGACATCAAAGGTTAGATTGCCAATCACAAACAAGATGAAAAATGCAAACTCCAAAGCACAAAGAAGAGACTGAACTGCAGCTAATTGAAGTATATATAATAAAGTGCATTCCTAACTAAACTGTTCCATCCGCCAAGAAGTCAATCATCATAAGTCATAACAGTAAGAATTGCCAAAAACACAAGTGATTGCAACCTACACCTGAATCTAGAAGATTGTAAAAATTTAAGAATCTGCTGAACTTATAGGTATTGGACCAGAAAACATAATAAAAATAGTAATTAGTATAATAATAAAAATTATTATTATTATTGTTTAAAAACAGCAGAGAGAAGCAAAAGAAAATCAATTGGAGATTCATTTTATCGAAAAAAAATAACTTCAAAAAAGCGCAACAATTTCCATAAACTACTTCTATACATTTGATTCTTGATTATTTTATCACTCATGAACAGAATTCATTGGGAATCAGCACCAGCCTGTATCAACAATACTAGATTCAAAGAAGATTATTTCCAGAAACAAAGCTTCTCATCACACTGCACATTTGCATGTGAATTGTCCAGCAATATAGTTTAGGTTAACATACGTACAGAAATTGCAACCATGTTTATGGTCAAGCTAAAGATCCATAATCACTCATGATGCTGGCAGACCATTAGTTTTTACGCAGATAGAGCAAACAAGATTGTAATAACCACTTCTTACATCAAATTCCTTGATTTAGTGGGAGATTTCAATTCTCTATTTGCGACACCAGTGAAAAGTAATTATCTCAAACAAAAACATCGTAATAATGCTGAAGAACAGATTAAAGACATCCATTGGACATAAAAGAATGGAACTAACTTGCTGGGCCTCCCCATCTAGCCACGCAAATGCCAGTCGCTTTTGTTTCATCGCTATTGCTGCTGGAACTGACATAGAATCTTGATCGACTACGTTCATCTCTCCATTATTTTTAAGTGTTTCCTGGACTCTGCGCATGGTCTTTAAGAAAATGTCATTTGACAATTGCAGTTTGGAGCATGTACATTTTTTTATGTCAAACAAAGACAGAATTCCACAATCATAATCATGCTACGGGATAAAAAATTGGAAGGAAGTTTTCCAGAATAACACCTAATCCAACTATTTGTTTCAGTGAATTGGATCTTCTTAAATTCCTAATTTTTTAACTTTACCTCATAAGCCTCTCTCCCATGCAACAAACTATATAAATTAGAAATATCCTAATTCATGGTCCAAAACGTCAAATTATTACTCCCTGAAATAGAGGACAACTGTGAAGTCCGCATTTTCTATATATTTTGTGGGTTTAATTAGTTGTGATTGGGGTGATTTTATTCTTTATTTATGATGCCTAATTGTTGTTTTTGGTTATGCATAGGTAGAATTTAAGTATAACTTTGTCATGACCGGTCTCAAGCCCATATAAAAGAGGAGGTTTGCGTTAAATGGCCAGCCAGCGTAAAACATTTGCAAACTCATGTATGGATCGAGAAGATCCATACAGTGGGACAAAGCTTGATTGATTGATAGGCATAACTAAAGGATCAAGGTCAAGATATAACACTTAAGAACAAAAGACGAGTTGAAGCACAAAAGTGGCATCTCAGTGCTGGAAAAATTCTGTAATCACGTGAGGGAGGCGCCGTGGCACCGGAAAATCGAAGAAACAGTTGTAAATCCTCGCCATAGTGGGCACGTCAATACCTAATTTCTTTTAATAATGGGCTTCGTGAGTGTAGCCCTTTGGAGAAATTATTCCTATTTATATGATGGCAGTGGTTTATTTTGGATAGAGTAAGATTATTTTACATCTTGGGCACAAAGAAACTCATCCGCTCCCTATTTCACAGAAAAGAAACAACGCAAAGGAAGCAAGGATAAACAATGATGGAAGCAATTTCAGTTTGATTTTTCACTAAAAACTATTTCCTTCATTTATTTTGGATTAAATATGTTGAATTGGTTAAGAAACATGTTCAACTTTATTCAATTCATTAGAAAATGTTAATTGATTTTATCAAGATTAGGGACACTGTTTTATAAACTTATGGTCTAATCATTGAAAATGGTTCTTTTCCTGTGATTTCCAAGTACATAGTTTATAGTTTTAATATTTTCAAAGTCTAGCTACCTTGAATGATTTTATATACTTTGATCGAGATTGAGAGATGATAATTACAATATAACCATGTATTGTTATCATGGATTTAACTTGAGATCTAGAGATGATATTGAACACATGCGTGATAGCCATAGACATTGAGTCGAAAGCTAGCAGTTCTCATAAATTTTGAATGTGATATTGTTTGTTAAATGGGGCAAAGAGATTTGATTGCTCAATATTCTGTTTGATATAGCTCCAGAGATTATACCGAATACGATAGGACAACTTGTCACCTTATGAATACAAAGATTTAACCTAAAGAATCATAGGGGATTAAAGTAGTATCCAAAGTCTAGTTTTCCCCCATAAAATTTCCCTGTGCAATCCTTGATTGTTTTGTTGGAAATTTGCTATTTTATTTTATCATGCCCTTCATTTTCGTAGCAGAATATAGTGTAAATAGTCTGTGGTAGGTACTAGTCCCTAGGTTTTGGTAGAACGACAACCTTCCCACCTCAACACTTGCGGTTAAATCATGCACACGTGTTGAATTATATATTTTAGTTTTTGTAAGAGAAAGTCACGACCAACAATAAATGAAAGAAACTCACTTTGCGCATTTTGTTGAGTTCCTGGCTCAGCCTTCCAGCAACAATTGCACAATACCAAATCTTGGTATCATTTCCAGCGCGTGAATAGCCACGAGAATCACAACCCAGCTCCATGGCAGTAATATTTCTTAACTGGGGAAGCACTGAAAGAACACACCAAGAAATTTATGCAAGAGGAAATTTTGTATTTTACCTTGCTACATGAGTTAATCGGAATTACGCAAAAAAATAAAAATAAAAAACACTATAGTTCCAAAACACATGTTAACAGCCTCATTTCAGTGGGAAAAGCAAAAGCAACCATGTAAGCCAAACTAGATATAACAGAATACTTCCATAACTGATCAATAATTAAAATAAATTCAAAACAAGTGGAAGTTAACTATAAGGTGAACGACGACACTCCAGACGAAACAGGGACACCATGAATGAATTTTTTTATCCCTTAACTACTAATATTTCAACTGTTCAGCAGTCATTCCACAGATTCAGCCCTAATTGAGACAATATTCATTAACGCATTGCCACTCTCACAGGTAATTAGCATATGTTGACAGCCTCATTTCAGCGGGAAAAAACAAAAGCAACCATGTAAGTCAAACTAGATATAAACAGATTATTTCCATCACTGATCATTAATTAAAATAAATTCAAAACAAGTGGAAGTTAACTATAAGGTCACTGACCACACTCCAGACGAAACAGGGACACAATGAATGAACTTTTTCATCCCTCAACTACTAAAATTTAAACTGTTCAGCAGTCATTCCACAGACACAGCCCTAATTGAGACACTATTCATAAATGCTTTGCCACTCTCACAGGTAATTAGCAGTCAGTGTCATTGAATCTACAATCAACAAACAAAATCAAAGAAGCACCACGATACCATGCCGAGAGACAAACTGGGGTTCCTCTCAATGTGAAGTATCAACTTAACTGAGAGAATCTAAGCAAAAAATGGAAATAAAATTCAGAATTTGAAGTTCGGGATTCTAGTAACCTTAGCTTTGAAGATTAGAAGTTACCGCAAGACATGAGTGCAAAAAGAAGATACACTGTGAGGTGGATCATCCCTCAGGCTTGCTTTTTCTATGAAGTTCACCTTAATTGATAAATAACATACATGTTAACTTATCGACTGTTGTTTTTTAAGACTCAACTGTTGCTAGACGAGTGCTTTCAAGTTTTTCCTTAGTGGTTTTTCTGTTCAACACTCTATGGAAAATACAAGAAAACTAAACCTCATGCATCATCACTATTAAGTCTTACTGGATTTTCATACTGTATAAATGAAACATACTTCAGAAATTAACCCTAAACCACGGATGTGTAAAGCAGACCAAATTCTTGATCGTGCCAATTGATTTGAAAACAAAACTAGAAAAATGAAATTAATGAAAAATGAGTAACGTGAAGGTATTATTTTTAAGATGCAGATTGTCAATGGAATAATAGCCTATATACACCTCCTGAATTGCCTAAAAGTCGATGCATGTCAAGACATCAAGTTGCCCAGTCACTTCCAAAATGTGCCAACTAGTCAAGGAACATGAAATGCAGAGGCCCTGGTTTTTCAATCAAAATAATGACTTATAGTAGAAAAGACAGAAACTAGTTAGTCATTATCAGATATAATAGATAATACATGTTTTTTTCCAGCTTCTAGTTCACGAACTTGGGCCATCAGCAAAAGCACAGGAAAATAATTTTCAAATACAATAAACATGGGTAATAGTAACCCGTCGCTTAACCAGTCATGCTTGTAATATAACATTCTATGCAATCACATTAAAAAATTAACGGACAGAAGGTACCATGAAGCTTGTGTTTCTCCATAATATCTATAAAAAATGAACTGTTGATGTATCCTGAAAATGAAACAGATTCATTAGCTTGTTACGTCAGAACAACAGTTTGAGGATGCATTTAGTACGACAAAAAACTGATGGAATTCGGTACTTTCCATGATATACAACTGGTTCAACACCCGGATCTTTGAGAAACACAATAGCAGGAGCAAATTCCACACCAAACCTGTTACGATTGAAAACTATAGATGCTAGCAATCATTCCAGTAACCAAAACAAGCATAGACTACAACCTGTTGCTCTTTCAGATGAAACAAACCGCCTTATTTATATTAGAAAAGCACCGATTAGTGATTGGGTATTAATGGGAACCTCAATCTTTGTATATCAATGGTCAAGCATTGAGTGTATCAAGAGGAACACAAAAAAGAGGCACAACATTGTTTGAGTTATTTTTTTTTTTTAATTTGAAAATACAAGCTTCAACTATCTTGTGAGACCGATCGAGGGGTTCTGTTATTTCTAACTGTGCTGACTCTTCAGTAGTAGTTACCAGTTGCGATTGGGCCACCGATGCTTGGAAGCATTTCTTTTCTCATTTTTTAACTTTGAACTTTGAAATTACTTGGATCCAACAAATCATTATAGTTGAGTCTTAAAGACTATATTAGAAAAGAAATCTTAAAAATGATTTTTTTTGTTAATGTTCGAGGAAAATGTAGGTATAAATTGGGAAAAGAAAAGGAGAGGAAACGTGGAAGAAAGAGAATTTCAAGATTTGCACAGATGGGAAACACACCACATTTGACACATGCAAAAGAGAAATAAAATAATAAAACCAACATACGTATTCCACCAAAATGAAGACTCGTCTTCTTTCCATAGTGTAAATGCAAAACTGGCATATGGCCAATAGCGTCTAGCAGCCTGACGAACGAAAGGAGTAGCACGTTCTCCAGTTTTTGAGAGGAAGATGACATTAACCTGCCAGAGGTTGTAAAGGGCATCAAATGTCAGGGACGTTGCAAGGGGCCTAACCAGAAATATCTTAAAGTGATAAAAGGGCCATTTACATAAACCATAATAAGTAAAAATTCTCAACATGCAGACAAAGATCAGTAAGTAATAACTGTTGAATTTTGTAGCTGGAGAAACATTCTGAAGAAATTATCACAACAAAACACATGATTTATGTGGTTCGGCAATAAAGACCTGTATGCACGACAAAATATCCATTTGGCGAAAACTCTATTGATTCTCCTAAGTAGATTACAATTATCACCTCTTTACACGTTACAACACAATGACATGCAATTCTATTGAAAACGCACATGGAGCACGTAACCCTAGTGAGAGGAAATTTGAGAGGAAAGGCAGTAAATCCACCGAACCCAAACCCTAAGTAGATTACAATTATCACCTCTTTATACGTTACAATACAATGACATGCAATTCTATTGAAAACGCACATGGAGCACGTAACCCTGGTGAGAGAAAATTTGAGAGGAAAGGCAGTAAATCCACCGAACCCAAACCCTAACCTGCGTTTTCACTTCCAGACAAACCACCCTTATCCGCGCCGTCAGTTCCAGGGACCAGGATGGACCCATACCCTCACCCTATATCCTAACCTTTTCCGAGAGAGAGCGAGCCTTACCTAAGCCTCCAGAGAGATTGGTTGAGCGGGAGCATGGTCATGGCAATATCAGACGCGACCCAGGGGTGTCAGACCCAAACCACAAGCAGCGAAAAATTCCAAAATTTCAAAGGCGATTCCATGAAAACACGGTACCTTTCTTCTTCAATAATTTTCCAGCAGATTGGCGTCCATCTGAAAATGCGTAAAACCTTTCAAAAGTTGGGTAATGTTAAGGAGGTTTTTGTACCTTCTAAAAGGGATATCAGAGGTAATAAATTTGGCTTTCTGCGATTCCAAAGAAATGTGGAGATTCCAAGAATATTGGAAGGGTTAAATAATATATAGATTGGATCCTATAAGATCAGAGCTAACCAACCAAGGTTTGACAGAATCTCAGAAATGGCAAAAACGAGAAGAAATCAAAACATAATAGAGAATAGGAAGATGGGTACTTTCAATGGCTCATCTTATGCAGACACCCTCAAAGGAAGAAATCAGGGTCAAGTGTTGAATACCAAGGAAATCATCACTATGAAGGCCAGAAACTAACCTTTTAACACTAAAAAGGAAGAAAGGGAATGGGTTGAGGGATGCATTATGGGACAACTTCATAAACCAGAGGACAGATTGCGAGCCCAACAAGATCTCATGCTCAATGGTTTTGGCAGTACAAGAATCATTCCCATGGCCGGACCGATGGTCCTTTACAGGATGATAAGAAGGAAAATCTGGAGAAACTATTTAAGGAGGATAATGATGGTTGGGCAATTGGTTTACTGAAATCAGTTTGTGTGATAAAGATTCGAGCATCCTGAAACGCGAGGTGTGGATCAATTGTTTAGGCATTCAACCACATGACTGGAATCTCAGATTCTTCAATTGTTTAGCCAACATACTGGGAATCTTACTGGAGGTCAGCAAAGTCACACTGAATAGGGAAAGGCTTGATTGTTGTGGATTTTTGTTATCCACCACATCCTTGGCATTCATCAATAAGATTGTCAATGTTGAAATAGATGGTGTCACTTATCCCATCCGCCTAATGGAAGACATATCTATTCAACAGTCATCGGATGTTCAGACTGAAAAATTATGGAACTCGGGACATAAAAACTCCAGCAGATCTTTCCCGTCCTCGAACACTTCTGAATCAGAGTATTCAAAGGATATAGTTCCAGAAACACTATGGGAAGAAGCTGAAATGGAGGTTACTGAGATTCAGGATCAGATTGATTGTGGAATGATTATGGAAACTGATGACGGAGTTGCTCCAAATACAGAGTTTGATTTTCACTCAAATGATCAGGCACGGATTGATCATAATTGTACTGAGAGTGCTATGAATCTGAGACTGCAAGACTTTCTAATCAATAAGTCTATTGAGAATGATATAGCAGTGGCGGATCAACCACTACATGGTCCACAATGCCATATCGAGAATAATCTGGAGAATAACACCAACCAAGGTATAACTCCTTGTAAAAGCATTGACAAGGACACAGAAGAGGCTATGGAAAGGAAATTTGGAAAAACATATCAAAGGAAAAACTGAAAAAGCAATTTAAGCTCCATAGCCCCAAAACATCATTCTGTGTGGATGGAAAAAACACAGCGTGGAAACCCAAATCCGATGGAAGATAACCTTCTCGGGGCAGCAATGGAATTATGGAGTATTGGTCAGCAACTTGGGATTATGGGTAAAGGACAAGATAAGGAAATCATAAACCGATTAATGGCAATGGAGAGAAGAGATATGACAGCTATTTATACAAAAGACAGACATGTTGAAGAATTTGGGGACGTCAATGGTCGTCAAATGAAGATTGTAAGCTACAACATAAGAGGATTAGGGGGAAGGGGTAAACGAAGGGAATTAAGGGAATTTGTTTCGAATGAGGGGATGGATTTTCTTTGTTTGCAAGAAACAAAGATTGACATTATCACTAGAGATTTTTGCAAATCCATTTGGACTGATGAGGATTTTAACTGGGTCTACAAAGGAGCAATGGGACATCTGGAGGGTTACTATGTTTATGGAAAAATTCTGCATTCCAAATGGAAAGTTGCTGGGGTGAAGGAGTACTGGGGGTGGTAGGATTTTGGGGACAAGCAAAAGTTAAATGTGCTATCATCAACATTTACTCACCTGGAGATATAGCATCGAAAAGAATCTTATGGGAAACAATTTGCAACACTATAGAACAGTCACAAGAGAAGAAGTGGTGTGTGCGCGGAGATTTTAATGCAATACGGCGTACCAAAGAAAGAAGGGGCAAAAACTTAAATTAATATTCTCAAGATGACACTGAATTCGATGTTTTTATTAACAAAACAGGTCTTCTTGATTTACCATTGATTGGTAGAAAATACACGTGGTACAGACCTGATTGTACGTGTGTTAGACGCCTTGACAGATTTCTCATCTCACAGAATTGGCTTAGTGAATGGCCGGACTCAACCCAATGGGGATTACAACGAACCTCATCCGACCACTGCACAATTATGCTCAAAAATCATGTGGTGGATTGGGGCCCTAAACCATTTAGAGTGTTGGGACTCTTGGCAACAACACAATAAATACAAAGGTTTCGTGGAAAATGAATGGAAGAAATTCAATATTCATGGTTGGGGTGGTTTTATTCTGAAAGAAAAGCTTAATTTACTGAAAATAGCCTAAAGATTTGGAACAAGGATGTGTTTGGTATGATGGATGCAAAATACAAGAATGGGATCGGATTGTGGAGCAGAGGGAACTAACAGTGGATGAGACAAATTCCCAAAGGACTGAAATTATTAAATTCAAGGATGCAATCAGAATGAAAGACATGTTTCTCTATCAGAAAGCAAGACCTCGATGGATACAAGAGGGTGATGTAAATCTTAGCTTCTTTCACAAATGTGCTAACCGTCGCCGGAAACGAAATGAAATTGTGGGTCTATTCATTGATGGCACTTGGACTGATACAGTACAGGGAATAAAGGATGGAATCCGATCTCATTATGTGTACCAGTTTAGCCAAGAAGTTTGGGCAGTCAATGACATCAGTTTTGATCAATTGACTACCTCCGATAATAACAATCTCACGATGGAATTCTCAGAAGAGGAAATCCGTATGGCAATGTGGAACTGTGAAAGTAACAAAAGTCCTGGACCCGATGGCTTCAATTTCTGTTTCATTGAGAAATTTTGGAACATTTTAAAGGATGATTTTATGGAATTTCACAGCTATGGGAAGATAGTCAAAGGGGGAAATCCGTCTTACATTGTGTTGATACCAAAGAAAGATAATCCGACAAAGATTGAAGAATTTCGGCCTATTGCGTTGATAGGATGTGTCTACAAAATATTGGCTAAGGTGCTTGCAAACCGACTTTCTCGAGTACTTGATAAGGTGATTTCGGTATCACAGTCAGGGTTTGTGGGACAGCGTCACATCCTTGATGGTATGGTGGTGATTAGTGAGTTAATCAATGATTTAAAGAAAAAAACAGACAACGAATGATTTTCAAAGTTGACTTTGAAAAAGCTTACGATTCCGTTAATTGGAGTTTCCTTGAACAGATAATGGAGATGATGAACTTTGATACAAAATGGTGACGATGGATCATGGAATGCGTCTCTAGTGCCAAAGCTTCACTTTTGGTCAATCGTAGCCCATCATAGGAATTTGATTTACAACAGGGTTTGCGTCAAGGAGATCCACTATCACCATTCCTTTTTGTTATCGTCTCTGAGGCCTTGAGTAGAATGGTCAACAAGGCTGTGGAAATCGGGTTGTTAGATGCAATCAAAGTTGGCAGGGACGACATGGTAATTTCACATCTACAGTTTGCGGATGACACCCTTTTTGTGGGTGAGGCGACTATGAAAAATGCAATAGTTTTCAAGGCTATCCTTCGAATTTTTTAGCTTTTATCTGGCCTCAAAATCAACTTTCACAAGAGTAAATTGATTGGAGTACATGTGGATTTGAGAACCATTGAAGGGATAGCCGCTTTTTTGAACTGTGAAATTGGAAATTTGCCATTTAAATATCTGGGTCTACCAATAGGGGAGTCCTCGAGAAAGAAATTGTTATGGGAACCGGTGGTTGAAAGATTCAGAAAAAGACTCGCGACTTGGGAGGACAAAAGCACGTCTCTAGGGGGTCGTATGATACTGCTCAATGTCGTGCTCTCCGCTCTAAAGTGTATCCTTTCAAATTACAATCATTAATAGAAAAATCGCGTGGGTTAAATGGTCAGAAAATTCAATGAAGGGTTGGGGGTGCGGAAGTTGAACTCTTTTAATATGGCTTTAATGGGAAAATGGGGTTGGGACCCAATGAAGGAGTCAAATACATTATGGAAAAGGGTCTTGACATCAAAATATGGACCTTTGTCTTGGGAGTCTTTGGTGGGTAGTTTGAACTCGGCTACTAATGAAAAATACTATTCTTTTTGTTGGAAGGACATTAGGAAAACTTTATTCGACGAAGACTTATATTGGTTTACAGGGGGATTGGTCAGACGAGCGGGTAATGGGACTAAAACTAGATTTTGGAAGGATGTTTGGGCAGGGACTGAGAGTTTACTAATTCTTTTTCCTAGATTAGCTACCATTGCTAGAAATAAAGACATACTCATTAGTGATATGGGGGTTTGGGATGAGGGCGGTTGGTCGTGGATTTGGGATTGGAGACGAGAGTTATTTTCTTGGAAACATGTATTATTTACAGATTTGTTATCTTGTATCAACAGGATCACTATGCTACAGGGCAAAAGCGACGAATGGATATGGAAGCATGAGACTATAGGAAATTACTCTGTCACATCGGCTTACATTTCTTTGCAGGATACCACCACATCAATCGATTGCTCTCCGGCTTACGAGATCATCTGGAATAGCTACTCTCCAAACAAAGCAACAACCTTGCTTTGGAAGATTTTCAAGGATCGTATTCCCACGAAGGTCAATCTACGCTACAAGAATATCAGAACAGGGCCGATATTGGACCTTTGTGATTTTTGTCGGGAGGCGGAAGAAACTATGGAACATTTATTTTTCCTCTGCACGGAGTCTCACTCAATTTGGATGCGGTGCAATGCATGGCTGGGAATGTCAGTTGTTTTGCATCATGAGCCCAAAGATCACGTCATTCAACACAAAGGGTTATGGACATACTCAAATGGATTAAAAGGTGGTTAACAATTTGGCAGGCGGTTATTTGGTCCATCTGGCTAGAGAGAAACAAAAGAATATTTCGAAGCACGGATAAAGAAAGAGCCGTGGTGGTGGAGTTAATCAAATTCAGGAGTTGGTTTTGGATTAAGAACAGAAAACAGGGAACATTCAGTTACTCTTTTTCAGATTGGATTAGGGAGCCAATTAGTTGTATCTTATACTAAGTCTTTCGTTTTTGGTCTTCTGTTTTTTTATTTATTTTATATTTGTTAACTTTTAGACTCTGCGGTGTACCTCCGGTACCTATTTATATATGTTATTTGCCCGATCAAAAAAAACAATACAATGACATACAATGACATGCATATGGCATGATATCTTTACTAAACCTAAATCATATTTCTTTGATTTCAACAATTCTCCTTAAGTTGAATGTGGATATCTGAATAGAAGGGTTCAACTTAAATCACAAAAGTCTATTGATAAAAATCTTTCAAAATATTGTATTCAAAACCGGAGATATCAAGCAGACAGGCAGAGATCGTCTACTTAGTAACAGCACACAGTTTTCATCTTGTGCTGGAAAGATCAATTGCGAGACAGTAAAATCATTGACTATTCAACTTATTACAGTGACAGTTAGGCAGCAAGGAACATGATAAGCTTTTTAAACACCGAGAGATCACTGTGTGAACAGTGACAGGGAGACGTGGTGGATGTTCACCTGAATAATATCCCTTTTTTCTTGTAGGGAAAGAAAATTTTAGACAATAAAAGAGACAAAAACCCTAAATCAGGTTTGTTGCTTCCAATCATGAGATGATGCTTAAGAGCTAAATTTTGAAAGGGATCAACCCAAAAAGTAAAAAATTGAGAATATATGTTCTCAAGGCATGAGAATGGAGATCTTCCTACTTGACAAACTTCAATCTTACTATTCAGGGTTAAGGATTTGTAACTGAACACCAATAACCCAAACAGACCAGCATATTGTGATGTGTGCACAACTTGGAGGGTGATTAGTCACAACTTACTTGCGCAGAGACAGCAACAAAAACATGTGAAGGCGCTAAAGAAATGAAGGCAATACCTTATGAGGTTTACTTTTTGCCAGAAAATTGCTCACCTGAAAAGATATAAGCATGACAAAGTTGTTAAGCCATATGCATAATCAAAAGATAAACATTGATAACTGGTATTTACATTTGAACCAGAAAGACAACACTGCCATCTGCCAAGGATATCTAAAATAAAACAGAGAAAATATGAGGCATCTTAGAGGAAAATATTTGTTCAGAAAACTAAATAGTTTTACTAGACTGATTCACATTGTTCGGTTATATACATTAAAAAGAAGAACTAATTTGAAGTTAGTATCTACATGCGATGTAAATGGATTTGTTTGTAAATAACTAGTTTAACAGAACTTATTAGCTTTGGCGATAATAGACAAATTAAAACAAACTCATATTTCTAGAGCTATTCAAGTTAAATTAACTCGAGAGTAATCCCACAGTGATGTGCATTAGAATTTGATTTTGTTCTTTCCCATTCAAAGGAACTCATTTTCTAGAGCTATCCAAGTTAAATTAAGTTTAAAGTAACGCCCACTGATGAGCATTAGAATTTGATTTTGTTCTTCCGCAGGCCCCAGCCACTACCTTAAATTTCGGAGTAGGTTTATAGTTGTATTGATGAGGGAACGTGTTTAGGTATTCATCCAGCTTCTAACTGTATAATAAAAAAAAGGAAGCTCAAGCTTGAAGTTCTTTCACCATGTTCGACCAGCAAACTGCAAATTTTCAGAAGAACAAAGCTGTTGCCTCAATAAGGACACATCTCCAGTGACCAATTATCCAAAATAAGGACTTTGATCAACCAAAGGAAATTGGATCACGAAGCAAGGCACAACTTACCCTGAAACTATGAGCAGCATTTTACAAAGCAGTTTATTGCTTAATTAAGTGCAATCACAGGTTCTATTTAGGAAATAACAAAAACTTTGACATGATAATTTCTTAATTATTGTAGCTAATTTGTTACTGCTATACAACTTTTTAAGATTACAACTTTTACAACTGAATACATGTGTACGATATTCCAAACAATTTGATTGAGAATAATGGAGAAAAGTTGTGTTTTATAAGCAGGCATTTTCCATTGAAAAGATCGATACCCAAAAACATGCAGAAATGAAGTAATAACAGTAAATAAGACTGAAACAGCACATCAACGCACTGAATGGTCCATGTCTAAAGTCTAAACATTAGTAAAAAGACAAGAAAGTGGAGAACTGAAGTGTACGATGTAACAAGACAATTTAATAGGAGAAGAAAATGAAACGTTCATGATCCAAATTGACAACATAGAAACTGAAAAAATTATAGATAATAAATGTTGTGAAATACCATTGCGTCCTTATTGTAATAAAGAATTCGAGGTGCATTTAGGATGCTTGTTGCAAACCAATCTGTGATTGCATCAACAGAGAAGTCAAAATCCTCATACCTAGTAAAAGAAAACACACATTTAGCTATATAATTTATCTCACCATAAATCAAATCTTCCACAGGGTCTTTATACTAGCATAATAAAGTGGGATAAACTTCAACCTAAACAAAATTTGAATTTCTGTTACAGAATTCGGAAATATTAGAAGAGAGTGGACCTATGAAGACAACTTAAACTTTTACATCCTGGAGGAAAAGCCAAGATTGCTGGAAGTCCTGTAAAAACTCATCAAAAAAAATGTCATGACAGCACAAAAAATAAACAAATAAAATTAATAACATATGCTACGAATACCATACAACACAATAAATGCAGTTCCGTTGAAACTATCATGAGAGAATCTCATTATTTCAAACTATAGTGCAGCTCTTGGCCATATACATCACGAGCATCTACATTTTTTTGCTTTCACCAGGTGAAATCCCAAATAAGTTCTTAGATCCTTGGTGAAAAATCAGGGTGTATAGGCCGTCCTATGGTTTAACAAAACTAAGGAAAAACAGAGTACATTCTAGTATGTGGGTTACCCATTTGAGCTCCTTACAAAATATGTTGACGCAGATAGCCACAGGACAGTGATCCACTAGGAAGGAATTACTGCATTGATGACTCAATTATCTGGCAGCTGAAAGATATATTAGTCTAGTAGTCTTTGCAAATTACGAAGTTTATTACCACTAAAAGAATTCACAAATTTCTTCCACTTCAGTACCTCGATAAGCTGAAAGTAGAAATTGCATGGAAAAGAAACACTGGGAACAATGAAGTCAGTCACCTTGAAGAAATTCTTTATTAAAGGAGGCTAAACACAGAGATGGGCCTCTTAAAACGTAAGTATTTGTACAAGTATAAAATAAACATCGCCTATGGCAAGGAACTTTGAACAATTTAGATTTAAAAAAAGCTGCAGTTGCAAAACTCACGCCTACGAAAGAACGGTTGCCCATTGGATCTCTTCTCAGCTAGATAGACAGAAAGCTGGACATCACCAAGTTCGACTACGCCAGTATTTGCAACGCCATCCAGCAAACTAACTATATAGAGAAACACGATCCATAAACATGAAACTTAACCAACAAATCAGATATGAGACAACCTACATGTCCCTAAAAATCCCCTCACCAATTCTCTTCCAATCAGGAGAAAACTGTGCACAACGGTCGCTTCCAAAGGAAATTATCTGAACAGCGTGCAGATAGCAAATTGCAAGAAAAATGAGGATTTTGCAGAAATAATAAAACTTATCCAGCTAAATAATCATGAAAAACTGAAATTTGTAGAAGTTGATCTCACAACACAACTTTGATAAATGTTCAATGTTTTGCTAGCACTAACCAACCAACACACCTTTTTTGCATCAAACCAGAAACTGTAATATTATCTTGGCAAAATACGAATTTTGGCTTTGAATTAATAATCAGTGTTTCTCGCTCTAATAGTTAGGTTGAAGAGAGAAACAAAATCATCCACCCTATAGTAGACTGGTCTCATCTTTATTCAGACGGCATCTTTGTATTCAAACAACTTAAAAAGAAGCAGCAACTTGGTGCATGCAGTCATAGATTATCCCTGGCGTTCACAATTGCGGCTAGCGAAGTTCGAACGGAAACCATACAACTTAAGGAAATGTCTGACTACGGCAATGGAATCCGTGAAAATAGACAAATTGCTAAGATTTTAAAATGTTTCGGTTATTACTACAATATCTAACAATGAATAAAAGGAATAAAACGAAATAAGAAATACGCACCGTGAAATTAAAATTTAGAGTAAGAAATAGGATTATGAGATTTTCTTAGAACTGACTGATCAACAGAATCAGAAAATTAACATGACAAAACCCTTAAATAAATATTAGCCTCGAGAGTAGCAGCTCTCACTCGAGAAAATGCCTCATCCCTAGCGCACTAGCTAGAATCCTAAAAAACAATAGCAATAATAGCAAGACAACTAATCCAAAATAATCTAGCTTTATTTCCCTTAACCCTGCACCTAATGTGGCTTTCTCAACTCATATGGGCCTGCAATTAGACCATAACAGTTTTCCTTTCCTTTCCCTTATTTAGCCACCATAGGGTGATTGCAGATTTATCAGGATTTCGTTACGCAGTAACAGAAGCTTGAGACAATCACTTGTGACCGGAATATAAGAAATGGAATGACCATGGTTAAAAAAGGTGGTCTTTTTTTGCCAACTATTTGGCATTTGGAACCATCAATATCAATAATCAGAGTGCCAGAAAACTGCAGGAAAAGGGTTTGGTTTCACTTTCTGTACTCCTGCTTCCATTCCCGAAAATGAAAACTAACATAACACCCACGTCTTTATTTCTTTCTCCAAAACTCATCTTTACCTTCAAAACTTTCAAATTAATCATTACTCTTACTATAATTTTTCATCACTCCCAAAAATTACTCTATTAGAAAGTAATAACTTAACCTAATATTGAACTTTTTAATATGGACAATGTTTTTTGCAGTCCATTTTTACTGGAAGATTTTGGGAAGTGGCCTTAAAAGATTTATTTTTAAAATGCATGACCTCCCCTTACACCGGGGGAGGTCATGCATTTAAAAAAAAGATCTTTTAAGGTCATTTTATTAACTGTCCCTTTTTTACTACTCGTACTCCATATTATGAAGAAAATCATTTTTATTAATAAAGTGGAGTGTATATAACACAATTTGGAGTGCCAACAACATTTATCTTTTAATATATCCTAAATACTTGTGAAGGGGATGTGTGAATATTTTGATTGTCGTAAACTTCATTACTTCAACAAACACAAATACTCCATCAATTTTTAAATACAACTTCTATTACACAAGCACATACACATGCTTTATTACCAAATATAAATTGCCCTAATTGATACACAGCGTACACAGTAGGCATGACTTTTATAATTTTACATGCATGTCAAATTATATACTGTAATGTCTCAATGATTAAGGAGATAACTGTCCACAGCTTTAACAGCATCAACTGAAAAGGTAACATAACCATCTGGATTTGGGGATGAATCATTGACTTTCTCGACCTCGATCCACCATTTCACCGTGCACCCAAATTTGGAGTGCAAACAACATTTATCTTTTAATATATCCTAATAAAATACTCTACAAATCATCGACAATGCATTATTATATGACAAGATATTTACGATGAAAAATATCTTAACCCGAAAACAATATATATATATATACATATATACACATCAATTTTCCAATATAATTCCAAAAGGCAAGAAAAAAACTCTTTCAAGGATCCAAAACCTAGCTCTACATCACACCCTACCATACTAGAAACTTAATGTTCCATAAATTCAGCAGTAAATAATTATCTAAATTTGACAGCATAGGGATACTGAGCAAATAGGGCACAGAGGTATAATGGATGTTAAAAGAGTGACACACAGATATCGAATAATTGCTGGAACAAGAAAAACTATGGTGCACCTGCAGTAACAACGCCTTGTCATCTTCAAATAAGGACAAAAATTCCTCAGACTTGACAAAAACAAAATCTTGATCTGCTGATTCTAAGATAATAACATAAATAAAAAATGGGATCATTCATTACGAATAACTGCATAGAAGATGAAAAAGCACTAATTTTTTAATGTAAAATCATCACCAACCAAAAGAAGAAGTCTTTATTATCGGCAGCTCAATGTTTAAACTATTTTTCCCCTTATGAAGCGTATTCAGTTTTTCAATCACGCTCTACAAATCCAGCCAAAATCAAACAAAATATTAGCATCTGATGGAACAAAAAAACGTGGAAAATCACAAAAAGTGAAGAATAATTTACAGTTTAGGGGGAAAATAATATATTTGACTCAGAAAAGAAAAGATACACGACTAGAAGTTCAAAAAAATCATACAAATTTGTCATCAAGATTGTATATGTCATAATCTCTCTTCAGTAGCTGATTTGTCAGCAGTTCAAAAGCATATTGAACCTGCAAAACGAACCATATTAAACAGCATACACTGATGTGATATGATTGCAATAAGAATTTGATTTGTCCTGAAAATACGTTGTTAATCACTCTCTAAATTTAGTAAGACTAGAGATTGTGTGGTATCATATTAAAACTTAAGCTCGTAAAGAAATCGATATAAACAACACTTTCAGTTATATTTGAGACATTTATAGGTTGACAAGCATTGTTTTCCATACCTCTGAGGCTAAAAGAAACCTGACAACAATTCTATAACTTTTTCAAGGAAAATGTTATCACGTGCCAAACCAAATTGAAGTTTTTGAGCCAGTTAAGAAACTTGGCATTATCACAATCTTGCACGTGGCTCTATAGCATTTTTCTAGCAAAATATGAAAGCAGTTTGGTGATACTCTTAGCACTTTCAAATGGAATGGAATAAGCAAGCCGATGTCAAACAAATTCTCGTTTTAGAGGCAAACCGATGATATATCGGAAAATTGTGTCATCAAATGTTGGAAGTGATAAAACTTTCACCAGCACAACCATGCCAGAGTTGCAAAAGGTTTTCTCATTGCTTATTAGAACTTTATGAGGACAGTATTTTGGGACATGAAATACTGACTCATTTGAGATGATGTCCTTGAGTGATACCATTATCATGATGCTTGAAAATATGGTAAGCACAAGCTCCCCTAGATACGAATATGAGCAGCGTTAAAACAAGCCAATGAACTTGTTAACACTAAGGTCACAACAGAACCTACCATGACAACTGTGACTGTTATGCTTGGAAACACAGCCAACAACCAATGGGTACTCATAAAACAAAAACAAGCTGATTAACAGAAACGAAGTCTCAAGGAAATCATAGGCAACAGATAACTGGAGCTTATCGTATGATAAAAAAGTTTATGCTTATTTCTTTCATACATCCAACCTTTTTTGTAGGTGGATCTCAACCTATGTATAGGAAAATATTAAAGGCGATAGCCTAAGATATCCGACAAGCGTGGTAAAACTCACCTTATGAAAGCATAGTAAATCAACCTCAAAAATTAATTTAGCACCTGCCACATACCTTGATGTGATCAATTGTTTGAGGAACTTTGACACCTGAATTCCTGAAAGTGATTACAGGTTTTATAATAAGAAGTAATGGTATGGGATAAAATAAAACATGCACTACATTTACAATTTGAGTTCCACTAAATGGTAATAACTAAGGAAACAGTTTGACAAATTTAATTATAAATGGGGTAGTGGCTAAAACAATTCAATTGTCGCAATAATGCTAGATTAAGTTGTTGAAGGAAACTTATTGTCGGCTGCAGAGCCATGTAAGTCATTTAAGATCATCGCTCAGGATAAGCAAAAAAGAAGTATCATTAACATTGTCTGACCCTAAAGATAAAAGGACACCTATAATGAAAAAGCCTTATAACTACTTGAAAACATCAATGCTCGTAATCTGTCATGGCAAAAATTTACAAACATGATCTCCACATGTAAAACAACAAAAAGAACCTATATGTCATTGACATAAGCAAAGTAAAACATGAAACAAGCAAATACATAACGTTGTATACTAACAGATACAGACTATAAACTGAAACAAAAAAGGGTAATTAAAATAAAAACTTACCAGTTGGAGGTTATTTTTTCATAGGCTTGAGTCACTTCTTCAATAGAACTGTACTTGGGGATCCCTAAAACTATAAAATCAAAACAAAAAAGTGTATTAACCACAATCATTTCCATCTCAACATAAATTAAGCTAAAACATGCACGAAGTGAAGGAAATAAAAATTGATGGAAACGTGACGCATACCGTCGTAATGGGATGAAGGAAAACTACGCGGCAAGATGAATAACTGATAGAACAGTGATAAGATAAAGAGAATAAGTGGAATAGAGTACGCTCTAAGAGTATATTTTAATGAAGAAAATGAGATTTGATCGTTCCGAGGAGTTGGCCGGCTTGGAGTCTCCATGAGTTTCGGATCACTGATGATATGGGGAGACAACCTTAAGAGGAGGAAAGTGGCGTTATGTTCAAGGAACTACGATTTCATAAGTTTGTCTGCTAAACTCGCTTGTGCGAAGCCCGTTTTTTAGTAGCGTTTTCCCAGATGTTCTCAAGAAAAGACATGACATTGAGTCGGGCACATTTCAAGTACTTGGTGAATTATCATACATTTATATAGAATTTTATACGAATTTTTTAAAGTTAAATAATGAATCATTGTATTCGACTATAATACATCCCTTCATATACTATTTTTAAAAAGTTATGACTTGAGGATGAATAAATAATTGTTAGTAAAATTATTCTTATCTTGTATGCATTTCATACGTTCTTCGTTTATTCAAACAACGGGAGTTGCAAAGATGACGGTAACAAAGATCAAGTCGAGGCAAATGACGAACACTTTATCTTTAGGAAGATTTTATCCCGCTCACAGTACTTAATCCGATAATCTTCTCTCAAGATACAACGAGTTCAACTTATGATAGTAGCACTACAAATCATAAGTTCTACAATCACAAATGTCGCAAACGTTCTTCTTCAATAGCTAGATATGAAAATGACGCAAAATGATGTTTGATTTTGCCTTTTCTCACAATATATTGTGTCATAATTCTCACAAAAGTATGTTAGAAAAGTTGCACCCACTCGTCTAGGATCGTATTTTGTCATGCAAAGTCGTGATCGGCGCAAGCGCCTCCCATTCCCGAATTTCACATATTTCGTCCTTTTTCTGAATATTCGACTTTTTCATGTGTTTTCCCTCTTACTTCCTAATTGTTAAATCTTGCTTAATCTCAATCCATTAAGTCTCAATTTTTTATCTTATTTAATTTCAATTCATTAAACCTTAAAATTTCCAACAATAATTAAAAATTATAAAGAACATGAATGATTTAAAAATAACAGACCGAAATATTGAATTTTGATTACAATTCTGATACATTAAACAATGTACATTGATTACATTTTAAAAACTGGGCACCGAAGCTTGATTGAACCATAATTTTTAATTTCTCATTAATCACTTATCTCACTATAATAAATTTCGATAGTCGGATGCTTATTTATAAAAATTTAAATGACATTTACCTATTTTTTAGGACATGATCTTTAATGATAATTTCCTCTTCTATTGCAACTTTTACAATATTAACTACATATGAATCATACAAAAGATTCTTACAAAGTATACAGGTTAACAATTTTTTTTTCTTTTTGCATGTTTGTATATGATATAGAAGTGTATTTTTGTTAATCAATTATTTATTTAAAATTCATTTAATGAAATTACAAATATTATGGGCATTATCAAAAGGACATTACTAATCGAGCTTGGTTATAATATTCTCAAAATATGAGATCATGATGGTAGCCACGTTGGGATCTTAGTGTCGATGAAGAAACAGCATATTTATGTTATTTAAGAATATCTATAATACACAAATAGTAGAGCTATGATCCAATATTACATCATAATTGGAGTCAATCTCCTATAATTGATATTTAATATGTGGTCCCTAAACTTCATAGATGCAATTCATAACCTGTTGCCACTATGTTTTTGAGTGTGTATTGAGTAAACTCTCGGGCTAGCACAATAGTCTGCAATCCACGCCAGTCAGGTAAACCGCACTAGACAAGCCCGATGCGACATGCTTGACCAAGAAAATATTGGTAGGGAAATCAAATTTATGACCAAAGATCTTCGTGATTACCTACTCCACAACTCGGTACTTTAATCTTTTATGTTTACGATTGGTTCATTGGTTGGTTTTGTAGTTAATTTTAAATAATTATAATGTTGTTTTTATATGAAAATTCTAATTTTTGAAATTATGTCCTTGATAATACTTGTTGTTGTAGGATTTTCTATAGCAACGTATAGGAATATAGTAACAAAGATAACAATGGCTTCAAAGAATCTGTCGATGCGAGATTTGTAATCTCCGTCCTTAAGACAATATTGTCCCGCCTTGGTGCTAACGGTTTGCTTTGGCAATTTGTCTCTCAAGATACAACGACTATGACTTGTGATAGGAGCACTCCAAATCACAAGTCCTCAAACCACTCAATAAGAAGAAATTTGATGAACAAACAAAATGCTCTCAATTTTTACGTTTAATATGATGTAGATTTCGAAAATTCTATGTTTAAACAAGTGGGGAATGTCTTATTTATAATAAACCAAAGATATATGTCCAAAAGACACCATTTAGATGCACCCTATCAAGGAAAAAATGCACTCCAACATTAATGGACACACCATTCTTGTCAACAGACACAGTACTCGATCGATCGGCGCTTGGTGCTCGATCGATCGATCCCCTTATTCCAACAAATGGATTTTTTTTGCCTTGCTCGATCAATCGAGACCAAGGTCTCGATCGATCGAGTGCTATTTTTTTCTTTTCTTTAATTTACTTCAAAATTCCAAGGATCACCAATATGAATTAAATTAATGCATGTATGCAATTGAGTGCTTTGACGAACTATTATGACATCTGGGGAGATAGTTTGCGGCTTTGAATCTTCCATAGTAGTATTCAGTCGGATTTACTTAACTTAATAGTGAACTTATGGTCTTGAACTATTTAGTCGTTAGTGTAAACCAAGACAATTGAATCTACACCATAACAATTCTAACATTCGTATTGGTTTCTTACTGTTGTGTCCGTTTCGGCCATGGACCACGCTTGGTTTTCTAAGTGTTTTCCATTCTTTGAAACGGTCACACTTCGCACTTATGTAGATGATCTCCTAAAAGAGTATATTGCTATACTCCAACATATCCTAATACTTTTTTCTTTAATTTACTTCAAAATTCCAACAATACTTACGCAAGAAGAATATGTATTCAGTTCTCATTGTGTGCATGTAGAAAGCTAGGATTGAGAATGGTGACTTTGAGGGCAGATGAACTATTAAATGATAATATTCCTATTCAAGTATAGCTAATATGATCAGACTAATACAAAAACAATAAATAAATAAAACAATATAACTCCATTCAAATACATAATCCCCACAACAATACACAACTCATTATTAAAATTCAAATATTATATACAATGTAGCATCCAAGATAATATACTTCATCAATCGAATATCACTGGATCAGGTTATCTACAAATGAATATATTCTAATGCCTCACTTCTTTACGCTACGTATAATTAAATAATAATAATAAATACAAACATATCACACAGTCCACAAAATATATGTAAACAAATTTTGAAGAACTTTTAGTAGCTCCAAAAAGTGTCCAAATCCAGTGATCCAACTGAATACAATGCAAGTCCTTGTGCATCAAATGATATATTTTCCACTTCAAGATTTGAATTGTCAGTGCTGAAAGCTGTTTCTTGAGAAACACTCGACATTTCTCCCTCTTTTTTGCACCCATGATTCATATTCTGCCCAAACAAATCCCTGAGAATGGAGGATTCTTCAATGGTGGTTAAACCTGGGATCTGACACCCCATCGCACCGGATCGGTCCAGGGTATGGCCTAAAGGTCCACAAGAATATGAACTGTGAATATTAGGATTGGAGAAGCAGTGCACGTGGCCAGACTCGGAGACCATGGGCTCTGTTTTGGTGTTATAACGTGGTGGATTAGGATCCATCAATGGTGGAGGTGTGGAAGGAGGATTCATTCTGATGAGTTCTGAGATATGGACCTTTTTCCCTCCACTTGTCTTCTGAAATACCCTTATGATTACCCAATTATTCTGCAACAAAATTACAAGCTTTAATAAATTTTTGCCACCAAGATTCATGCCAGTTGAATTTTGAATGTTTTATTTCAAAATTACGACAGGCTCGACCGAGAAAGTTTTGACATAGGAAATCAAACTTGTGACTAAAGACTTTTGTAATCATATGTTCCACCAACTCAGCCACCGATGATATCATAATTTTAATATCAATTAAATCATTGTGTATTGTACAACACAAACACACCACCTTTCACATTTTATGATAAATTGCCAAAAGTAATAACCTTTACTAAAATTTGCCAAAACTACTTCCCGTAAGTCCAAGTATTCCCTTAATAAAAATATATATAAAGAGGACAGCATTTACAATTTTTGAATCTAAAATGTTTTTTTGGAAACTTATTATTATCTAAATTAAAATCGAAGTTATAAAAGATGAATTAATGATAGTCTTATAATGAGTTGAGAAAATCGAATATAAAATACGGGGGATTTGGGATTATTGTTACCTTGGTGGAATAATTAGGCATGTTATACTCATGCGCCACCCAATTAGATTTTTCACCTTTGGGAGCCCTACCCTTGTAGAAAACGAGTGTTTTCTTCATTCCAACCAGAGTTTTCCCTCGGAAAATTTCTTTATCTTTACCAGTGACTTTCCAGTAGCCGGCGATTGTAGCTCTGTTTGACCTTAATCCCGTCGGATACTTTTTGTCCTTTACACTGAAAAAATACCATTCCTTCTCCCCTACTTTTGCCTTCCCTTCACTCATCAACAACCAAAACAAATCAGCACCATGTTACAAATATTCAATTTGGCTAATTTTTATTTTAATTTCTAAATAACTCTATGATTTTAAAATTTAGATAATGTATGAAAGATATATGAATTGGTGGGAAATTTTCAAAGGAGATGAGAAAACTTACATGGTAAGTCCCAAGGCTCAACTTTGTTCATGTCAACCTCTCCTATGGCTATTGCGGAGAAATTGCAATCAACAATCTTCTTTGATAAATAATGAGTAATCAGCTCTTCATCCGTCGGATGGAATCGGAATCCAGGAGGTAATTCCATGCTTCAAAAAACCTCAACACCGACAAGATTCGATTATGGACTACAATACGGTCGGAAAAAGACCAAGGACAAGTTCAGGTGCGAGGAAGGGCCGATCAAGGTGACCCCAGATCTTTATTTTATATGCTTGAAAAGGTAACTATTTCTTTTTCATGAAAACAGAAGCCGAGAGGTTTAGAAAAAAAAGCAACTTATGGGGCAGAAGAAGGCCAATAAATACTTGGTTTTGGCGTTGAAAGAAACGTGAATTATAAGTATTGGGTAGGTTGTTGTAGGCTTCTTCTGTTTTTTCTGGGGTAAAGTTTGACCAAATACAATTAATCTTTTGTAGTAACTTTTTTTTCTTATATTTGAATTAAAATATTTTTTGTGCGTTACTCAAACTCGAGTCTACTTAAAGTAGACAATGAGTCTTATCCATTTCGATAAAGCCAGACGCTCAATAGGCCATGTATATTTAGGTTAAGATAAAGCTTCCTATTTTTTTATGTATGATCTGGCTATTTATATGTACTCCACGAAGGGTCTTGTTCTCAACCGACAATCATCCACACATTGTTATGTTTGATTTATTTGATGATATCATATTTCATTTGAAATATATACTTTTTCAATCATTGGTGGATATATATTGAGGCAAGTACTTGCCCCCTTGCCAAAAAGAAATTTTTATTTTTTTAAAAATTGTTTCCATTTTGCCATCCAAAATTATATTTTTGCTCTGTCACCTAAATTATATTTGACTTCCTAAAATTTGTTTTCCCCTCCACTTTTATTTTTATATTTTTTGCCCCTGGTAAAAATCTTGTGTCGGCCTCTGATTTCATTTGTTGATGTACTGTCGTAGATGTAGCATCAAAATTTTTGGTGTGTAATCTTGATGATTGAAACTGATTATTTATTTCGTCATCCCCCACCCTCGATTATTCCATCGTCCTAAATTTTAGATTTACACCTACATCACGTTATTATTTAAAAAAAAAAAAAACCACATTTCGACGGATGTTCGATCATGATTGGTATAAAGGTACAAAGTTTTATTCTGAAATTCGGACAAAATACAAGTAATCCTTAGTCAACCCTCACGTATGAGAGACGTGTGGCAGTATCCTATTAGTTAAAGATAAGGTACTAATTAAAGTGGAGAGATGACTTCTAATCTTGGATTAAGTCAAGCTTTGGCCAAACTCAGTGGGCTGTTTCTCCACCTCCAACACCACACGTGGATTCGATCCATTGGCCTTAAAGCTTGTTTGAGATGATAAAAATATATATAAGCTGGAGGCTGCTTGAATTAGGCCATTTGTCAGAATTCTACTTGATTCCTTATTTTTAAAATGTTTAAATATACATCGTTACGATTGACTTTTTCATTCTCTGCCTAACACTTAGTATCCTCTACCTATACATTAATACATATATATATATATATATTTATTTATTTGTTTATTTATATATGGCACCGGTTGAAAGTGTGACCCAGAGATCTCGTGTTTAAGTCTTCGTTCCCTACCCCCAAGTAGTTGTAATAGTTGCTAAAAAAGCATATATATATATATATATATATATATATATATATATATATATGTGTGTGTGTGTGTGTGATGTCATATGATGAACCTCGGATAAAATCCTTCATAAGTGCCGAACAGAGAAATCTCGAGGACAGAATACCGAGCATAAGGTACCCGAACATCATTAAACCCTGCTCGGATTTTTGGTCAAAGTAATAGCGGAAGACCCAGACATAACTGACAAATTAACGGGTGCGGACGAACGTGCATCATTGGAGGGCAGATTTCTCGGACACGTCTGGAATCCATGACGCCGTAATCAAAGGAGATCATGTTCCGGATTTCTTGCATACCACTCACCGAGATTAACACTATAAATGCGTGCATGGTCTCATTGTAAAGTGTTGGACTTTTGAGAAGAAAAAAGACTCAGAAGATAGCACATATAATTTGTTCGGTCTTTTCCCATATTTTTCAATATTCTTGTTTAAAGTTTGTTATTAGCATTTCGTATTCAAGTCCTGTAACAAATCAATTTTTATAGCTGAAAATTTATACTGGACAAGTTCCTGTGGTTTTTCCTTCATTCTTGAGGGTTTTTCACGTCAAAAATTGTGGTGTCTTCTACGTTATTTTTGTTGTACTTATTTTACCGAATATGGAAATAACGGATCACATCATTGGCGTCGTCTGTGGGAAATTTTCGAGCTAAGGCGTTGAAGGAAAAGTAATTTTTTGTGTAGATCAAAGAAAAGAGATATGGTTAAAAGTAAAGGCTTGGGCAAGGTTCAAGGGGGTAAAAACCAAATCCCCCTCCATATTCGTCCCCGATATGGGAGGGAGATGAGGATGATGTGGAATCATCTCACAACGTTCCGCAAACATACCTTGCTAAGGGAATGCCTATGAGACAATTAACTGAAGTAATTGCAAAGACCGTGGGGAAGTCGTGAAGCAATTTATGACCCCGCCCAGCAAGAGAGAACCACTGAAGATGATGAAGATTTGGCTTCTTCAAAGGGGCAGAAGGAAGATGTGAAGGAGGTTAAGGATCTCTCCAGTCAGATGGTGGAAGAAAGTGATAAAACTTTGCACCATCAGATGAATGATCTGAAAGATGAGATGCAGCAGATGCGCAATAAGATGGAGGAGCATATATACCCAGTGCGGAGGAGCATGACAGTCGCTCCTGAAGTTGTCGGTGATCATTTACCATCCAACTTCCGAACTTTGAATTTGGGGATTATGATGGCAATACAGATCCCGAGGAATATTTATCACGATTTGAGAACTCTTCGCTCCTTCGTCAACTTACAGATGGAGTGAAGTGTCGGGTTTTTCTAACTACCCTAGTCGGGGCCGCTCAGTCGTGGTTTAATCAATTGCCATCGGGGATCATAGATTCATTCCTGAAATTCAGCTCGATGTTCTTACTTCAATTCGCAAGCAGCAGAAGTTGCAAGAGAACAACCCTTAGTCTGTTCGGGCTCAACCAGATAGAAAATGAATCTCTTCGGGATTTCCTGAAGAGATTCAATCAAGCGAACTTGTTTGGAATTTTATTAGTTTATTCGTGGGATCGGGATGTTTGGTCTACGTTTAAACCTAAAAAATTGCCTAAGTTATTGTGGTCGAAATAGTGCTTGTTCGGAATTTTATTAGTTTACTCGTGGGATCGGGATGTTTGGTCCACGTTTAAACCTAAAAACTTACATAAGTTGTTGTGCTCAGGGTAGCGAGCTTGTTTGGATTTTATTAGTTTACTCGTGGGATCGGGATGTTTGGTCAACGTTTAAACCTAATAAATTGACTAAGTTGTTGTGCTTGGGTAGCGAGCTTGTTCGGAATTTTATTAGTTTACTCGTGGAATCGGGATGTTTGATCCACGTTTAAACCTAAAACATTACCTATGTTGTTGTGCTAGGGGTAGCGAGCTTGTTTGGAATTTTATTAGTTTACTCGTGGGATCAGAATGTTTGGTCCACATTTAAATCTAAAAAAATTGCCTAAGTTGTAGTGCTCGGGGGTAGCGAGCTTGTTCGGAATTGTAATAGTTTACTAATGGGATTGGGATGTTTGGTCCACGTGTAAACCTAAAAAATTGCCTAAGTAGTTGTGATCGGGGTAGCGAGCTTGTTACTAATTTTATTAGTTTACTCGTGGGATCGGGATGTTTGGTCCACGTTTAAACCTAAAAAATTGCCTAAGTTCGTGAGCTAGGGGTAGCGAGCTTGTTTGAAATTTTATTAGTTTACTCGTGGGATCGGGATGTTTGGTCCACGTTTAAACCTAAAAAATTACCTAAGTTGTTGTGCTCGGGGTAGCGAGCTTGTTCAGAATTTATTAGTTTATTCGTGGGATCGGGATGTTTGGTACACATAAAATTGCCTTAAGTGTTAAGAATCGGGGTTTCGAACAACAAATTTAATAAAAGTATTTTATTCATTGAAAATGTATTACAGGAGCAAAGAGTAAAAAGAAAGAAAAATATTATAACCATATTCTATGGCTCGAAGAGCTCGGGAGGAAGGCATTCCAGAGAAGCCGCTTGGTTGAGAAGTCCGTTGGAGTTCCCTCAGGTGGATAACCCTTCGCCTCAAACTGATGACCACATGCCTCAAACCCATGATCAAAGAATTTTGAGGCACGTGCTGCCACCAGATTGATGTACTCCGAGGACTTCAAGAAGTCAGCTTTCCTCGTGATCCAGGCCTCCTCTATCCGAGCATCAACAGAGGACTTCTCCTGAACAAGTTGCTCATAGTGGGTCTCATATTGCTACGGGGGGTCTTGTTGGCCTCTTCAAGTTTAGCTGACTTCCTATGCTCATCTTCGAGGGCCTTCTGCGCCTTCTCATTAGCAGCTTTCACTGAGGAATGGCGTTCCTCAAGAATGCCCACAGTCTTTTTCAGGTCCTCACACATGTTTTGAAATTGGTGAGATTCCTTACGCTGACCAGCCACCTCTGAGCGAACAAAGTGGAATCGAGTTAAGAGTTCCCCTACCATCATGTGAGCCTGCACAAAAGCATAAAGAGTAAATATATCGAAGATAAATACTTGAAAAAATTTTGGTAAAAGAAAGTTACCCTGGTAAAAGATGGGAGAAGTCATCCACGAGATTGTTGAAGATCAGCTCCCCGAGATACTTGCGGTCAGGAGAGTTGGGAGAAAAGCAAAGAATAGATTGGGAATGGGTTGGGTTTTTTGAAAAGGGGGCGTGGGGAGAACAGTCCCAAGTTGGTATGTGGTGTCTCAAGGTAAGCCGAGGACCGCTCAGACCACCAGGAGTAGGTTGAGAAGAGGCTCGAGGTATGACAGGAATAATCGAAGAAGAAGTTTTTTAGGGGGGTGGGGGGGTTTCGAGGCCCTCGGGGGTTGTTCTTTTGCGAGGACGAGGAACCAGGGGATCCTCCTCTTCATGTGGACCCATGATGTCAATGATCGATGAGGTAGGAGGAGCAGGAGTAGGACCAGCAGAGGGAGCTGAAGGGAGAGTTACTGTGATATCCCCGAAATGATTAATTGCAACTTGGTGCATTAATTGTGTTTATATGATTAATTATGATAGTAATTAATTATGTGTTGGAATTATTATGTTGAAATGTTTAGTCACATGGTAGAGGTGATCGGGTTGCATTTCAGGGTGCATGTGATGCATGTTAGATATTTGGGGTGTTTTAATGACTTCATGTGTGGGTAGTCATTTTTGAGGAAACATGCATTTATTTGTAATTGTGGAGCATAGTGGTGTTATGCTTTTAAATATCATGTTGGGGTGTTTTATACACCGTGGTATTGTGGGATGCACCCTATTTTAATTAAACCCAACCCTTATAACCCCCCACCTTTACCAATTCATTTTACTTTACCAAAATCAATTCCCACACAAACCCTTCCCCTCATTTTCGAGTTCCAGCTTTGGGGTGAAGAGAAGTCCTTGCAAAATCTTGATTTGTGGAGTTTATTGGGTGATTTGAGATCCCCAAGAGGTATGGATACCTCATGGTTGTTTTTGTAAGGTTTTGTTTAAGTTTGGTATGATTTTGAAGGATTTTAAAATGGGTTTGTTTTGGGTTGTTGTGGTTTTGGTTGTATGTTGGATTTATACTTGTTTTGAAGTATATTTTGGTGGTTTATGTTGTATTAGATGTTGTTGGTTTGTTGGGTTAAGTGTTGGTATGGATTGGAAGGATTTTGGGTGCAAAAATGGCAAAAATCGCGACTCTGCGCGAGACGATCGATCGCCTGAAAAGAGGCCACCGATCGCCATGGGACAGTAGGCTTTTCGAAGGATAGGCGATCGATCGCCTAAAATGAGGCGACCGATCGCCTAAAATGAGGCGACCGATCGCCGAGAGGCAGTAGCCAAATCAAGGGCTAGGCGATCGATCGCCATGTTTGGCGCGATCGATCGCCGCGAAGAAAATTTGAGGCGACCGATCGCCTGAGGAAGCGATCGATCGCCGCCTGTGGATTTTTGGGAAATGATTTCTTTTGTCAAATTTTTGGTATTTGGCTATTATTTGGCTTCTAATATGGGGTTGTGTGATTGTGTAGAACCATCCCAGGTAGCAACACAACCAAGGAACTGAAGCCATATCAAATCCACTTTTGGAAAGGTACGTAGAGGACGTACGGGCACCCAACGGTACATGTATCTTATATACTCATTGTTTATGCATTGTGGATGCGAGTATATATGTGGTATTGCATTGTGGATGCAAATACATGTTATGCATGATGTTTATAGATGCATATGATGATTATTGGTGCACATCCCATGAGTCGTGGTCATCCCTTGATGATTTTAATGCTTGCCGCTATTTGTTTGGTTCCGCTAAATGTGAAGCGAGGGGTGGGAGCGCCGCATGTCACATTTGAGCGTGGTTATCATATAGGGCGAGGAAAGGGTATTTGCCGCTCAATGAGAGGCGAGGGGTGGGAGTCCCGCATGTCCATTGAAGCGAGGTTATCCTATGCCGCCTATATGTAAATAAGCGAGGGGCATTAAAATACATTGTGATGGACAGACTAGGGATTGGTGATCAGTATTTGGTATTGTTGAGATGGTATATGTCATGACATGTTTAGACCATTAAAAATAATCTATTGATTATACTCATGAGTTATGGTACAGGGACAACCAAACGGGAAGCGTTTGAAATGCATGGGAAAAACAGGAAGTGTTTTAGTATGATTATGCATTTACGCTTTATCTTCATATTGTGTTGAATATGAATGATTATTATTGCTCATGTTTGGGGGTTGTCCTTGTAGGTACACGTTTGGCATGATAGAAGGGCTAGACGGGTTGAGATGGTGAGCTTGTTGAGGATGCTTTTGGGACTTGAAGGACGGGATTGCTTCCTATAGTGTCTACTCTAGGAGTAGCTTGAACTATAGTTAAACACATTCTTTTGATTGGAATGTAATTAATCCATTTTAGTAGTCCTTATTTTTGGCATGTAATGCTTAAGCTCATAAACTCAACACGTTCTTTTACACTCTGATTATTATGATAGCTCTATTATGCCTTGTTTCCGCGCTTAAGGATTAGGGTCCTTACAGTTACAGCTAACCCTGATGCCTGCATTGAAGCTTGTCCCTTTTTGGACTTAGCCTTCAAGTTCTAAGTCATCTTAGCGTTCATCATCTTTGTCTCTGTAAAAACAGACAGATGTTAGTTTGAACAAGTTAATCAAAATCCACATATAAAAATGAGTGCTCAGAAACACTCATCGATGGGCACTTTCAAGGATGCAGCCTTCGGGCTCAACAAGAACAAGTATAGCAATCCTTCATCAATCAGCTCCGCCAGATTATAGCACTGATCGCTAAGTTTACGATGAACCGACAGATACGGTTCCGTTTCAAGGTGACCCTTGATTGACTTGCCCTTCGAGATGTTTTCTCTACACTCCATAGGACATTCCCAAGGCTGGAGTGGATGAGCAAAAAAGTAATTTCTTCCAATCTTTTATGGACGAAAGGTAGTCCTCAGGATGCGTGTCGTACATGTCTATTTCCCTCATAGAAGAATCATCAGAAGAAGAAGCCATACTTGAAAAAGAAGTGATCGAGATTCCTGAAGATCAGTTGATCGATCGTCTTATACTAGTTCGGAGGAAAGTTGAAGCAAATAGTGAAAATGACAGGAATGAGACGAGTATTTATTTGCGGGGCCAACTAAAACGTCAAAGGATCAAGACGGTTAAAATAATTAGGGAGGGACGGTTGCATATTTACCTCGAAAACGAAACGGCACGAAACTTTTCGAATTTTGGGCGGGAAAAATGAGTGGGAAAAATTCCCGAGCAGGTCAACCAAAGATTTTACCCGAAGATAACAAGACTTCAATATTCTCGTTTTGTTTTACTTCTGGGTAAGATGATGTCATTTGATGAATCCGTTTCCTCGGATAAAATCCTTCGTAAGTGCCGAACAGAGAAATCCCGATGGCAGAATATCGAGCACAATGTACCCGAACATCATTAAACCTGCTCGGATTTTGTTCAAAGTAATAGCGGAAGATTCGAACATAACTGACAAATTAACGGGTGCGGACGAACATGCGTCATTGGCGCGCGAATTTCTCGGACACGACTGGAATCTATGCCGTCGAATCAAAGGAGATCATGTTCCATATTTCTTGCATACCACTCACCAGGATTACCACTATAAATCCATGCCTACGGTCTCATTGTAAATGGTTGGACTTTTGAGAAGAAAAAGACTCTGAAGAGAGCACATATAGTCTATTAGGTCTTCCTCCATAGTTTTCAATATTCTTGTTCAAGTCTTGTAACAGATCAACTTTTATTTTGGAAAATTTATACTGGAAAAGATCATGTGGTTTTTTTCTTAATTCTTGAGGGTTTTCAAGTAAAAAATTGTTGTGTCTTCTATGTTATTTTTTGTTGTAATTACTTTATCGGATATAGAAAATAACGGATCACATCAATATATATAAGAGTAAGAATTATCTATTGTTTATTACTTAATAAAAAAGTATAGGGTGATACGTATATTAATTTGGTCTTTTTATATGATCACAAATGACCATATAACCCTTTTGGCTCGTTAGTGTGATTACGAAAGGTCCAAAATTTGTTGCTATATAATTGCTAAATCCCATAAATTATTACCAATTATACGTGGCTGGTTAACTATTGCAAAAAGAATAATAATATTCTTTTTGTGGTATAAGGATTGGAAAAAGCCATCTATTAGTAATTAGTAATTGGAAAAAGACAGAAAGAGAAAAACATGTTGCAGCCAATTATATGGAGAATGGGTACTTTTTCTGGCTAATTATGGGATAATTAGTTTATCTCATGCTCTGACCTTTGTATGATAAGTATTAGGATACTGTTTGCAGGGTGTAAGTAGAATTTCAGAATTATGTGGGCAAAATTTTATATAATCTTTTTATATGGATAAAATATAATATATTTTTTATTTTTTATTATAAATTAAAAGATTTTAATGATAAAGTGATATTATCTTAAAAATTTTTGCTGGGCAAAAGCCCGACTTTGCCCAAGGTAAGATACCTCTTTCAGCTTCGTATATGTCACGAGATAATCAGAAAAGTATGTGAATATATAATATTAATGATAAACGAAGATAGATAAATATATATAACTTATGTAATGAGATTAATTATATAGTATTTGATACGTGAGTTAAACAAACGCTTATTGAGCAATTAAAAACTCTCTTAGCCCATATCTTTGGATGACTTTGAGTAGGATATCTTTTATTTTCTAATAAGACAGATCTCATATAGATATATTAGTTATGACATATAAGTTTTTTTTTTTTTTTTAAAAGGGAATTCCAGTTTAATAATTTCCATTTTTGTACGATTCGGGGATCTCAAGTCCTGAATATTGTTGTAATTATCATTTCTCAATTTCATTTTCATATTTATATCTAATAGTTTCAAATTTGAACTCTAGCCAGCCAATCGTTTTTGAATTGATTTAGAGCTTGAATTTAACTATTCATTTGATATTGATCTCAAGTACTATTGATACTATTTAGGGTTGATTCAAAATATGCTCCCCGAGCCTCCGACTTTAGCCGGATGGTAAGAGTTAGTGTCCTTCTTTGGGAAGATTCAAGTTCGAGTCCGGACAGTGGCCCAAAAAAATTAAAAATCATATATATATATATACTAGTTAATTTGGCATTGCGTCAGTGAGTTTATAACCTGGTATATATGTCCAACAAAGCGTCCGACACAAGTTCAACAGACAGTTCAAGAGAATAAAATGATGGTTCATACGCATTGAACATACATAATCATACATATATAACATCAAATATGTTGGAGTAAAAAAAAGTAACAGTGCACCATAACAAGAGTTGGTATAGGATATCCTAGTATGGCCCAATAGACCCTCTAAACAAAAGTCATCTACGAAAGTGCAGTAGTAGATGACATCAGATATCACAATAAAAGTTATTCTCAACAAACTCCAAAACCAATCAAAAGTTGTTCGCAAGAGTTTTCAAAATGACGATGGTTCATTTCATAATGCAGCTATGTGTTCGGTATCTCATAGGAAGAGTGAGCATTGGATAAGAGGAATTATAGTTTATGTTTATTGTTGTAGTTGCATTGTTATTTTAGGATATTCCTCTTATATTACTTGATATGGCCTCATGATTAATGAATCATCTTACTTTTATAATTATTCATATACTTTCTCACAAAATAATGAATGTAAATGTGACGTCCCAAATCATTATCAAACAAGTAATATATAATTATCATAATTTAATATTTTCTAAATTTTTTGATATAATTTCCTTATACATGAAGGAAAAATTTGATGTCAAACATCATAACAGAACAAACACATATTAGCAATGGGTCGTAGGTAAGCCAAAACTCAAAAGTATACAAACAAGCAAAATTGACGACATGTAATCTACCAATAATTCATCATGCCGAATATTTTATAAAAAAAATATTATTAAAGTTTGCCACAATTAAAACCTATTTTGAACTCTCTTTTTTAAAAAAGCAGTTCATATAAAAAAATTATTATTAAGTTTGTCACGACGAAAACCTATTTTGAACTATCTGTTTTTTTTAATCAATTCATACTTGACCAAATCAACAATTTTTTTCTTAAAAAAGAAAAAAGAAAACATTTTAAATTTTAAAAAAATTTAGATAAGAGGAATTTGTTTTTTTAAAAAACAATTCATACACGACGAAAACATATTATATTATATATCAATATATTTTTTTAAAATCAGTTCATATAAAAATTATTATTAAAGTTTGCCACGACGAAAATCTATTTTGAAATCTCTGTTTTGTTAAAAAAAAATCAATTCATACTTGACAAAATCAACAATTTTTTGTTTTATTTTTTGAAAAAAAATACATTTTAAATTTTAAAAATTTAGATAAGAGGGATGCACTGTTGGGTCAATGGTCAAATCTTTCCAAATAAATCAGTACTTATGCAAAATAATAATAAATAACAAAATAAAAGAAAATAGGACGGACGTTTATTGTTCACGAAAACAGTGACCGATGCAAAAAAATAATAAATAACAAAAATAAAAGAAAAAACAAAAGAAAAATTTATAAAAAATTTGACGAAGAGTAACCAACAGTAACCTTACGTCACTTATATATATGATATATAATATAATATAATATAATATAATATATGCTCTCCAATTTGATGCAAAATATGAATCATTTAAGTGGTTACTTAAACTATTTTCTTGTGGAGATAAGCTTTGAAATTCCTCATTTTTTATATTATCTCCAACTTATACTTTATGTCATAATATATTTTATTATATATTATGTTATAACCATTCTACATTTGACATATGTATTACACTTTCTCATCACTGTTGAGATGACTCCACTTTCTTGTCCATGTAAGTATCGTTATATTTATCGATGCAAAATAATAAATAAGATTTTATTCTTTTATTTTTCCTTTCTTGGGGAAAAAAAGGGTTTTAAATGAGTTGGGCCAACTTATAAGGTTATGGATCCTTGCCTTAACTAAACCTCAAGTAGCTCAATTATGTAAATTCTGCATTTAAATTGATAGATTTGAAGTTAAGGATTTCAAATATTTAATAATAAATCTATTTGTTTATTTAAATAAATTTATTTTAAAATAGGTTTCAAATTTTTTACTAGTTTTTTTTTTTTTTGAAAAAATTATTATAATAGATTTTAAATTCATCGCATTGTGAAGTCATTTTATATCCTTCCTATAAATAGTTTCTCTATATCCAAATTCTTCAAGTTCAAATGCAATTATGTTCGGTTTCTTTTTTTACTTTGTTTTAACCTTCTCAAGATACTTGTGCATAATGAATTAAATTTGATTTAATTAAAAATTTGTGGGATGGAGTTTGGTGTTTTTTCACTATTAAAATTTATGTATTTTAGTATAATTATTTAACAATAATACCAAGAAAAGGATTGAGTGGATGATTACAATACTTGGAAAATATGACTTAACTTGTAAGATTTGGCCCACCCTAATGGGAATTGGGTTGGCCCATGCAGTATGATAAACATGGACGGGCTTAGCATTTTGATTTAATTTATTATTATTTTTTGAAGGAATTTTTATATTATTTTGAAACAGTTATTATTATTATTAATTAACTATTATATAAGAGCGAGAATTCCGTCGGTGATTTCAATCTATTTTTTCGATTTATTTACGATATTGCCATCGCAATTCCAATGTCTTCTCCTTCGCCGCTCAGCTTCTCCAATCATGTGAGCTTCCTGCCGAGAGATCCACCGCTGGCTGAGCAAATACCATTTAAGCGTTTCGAACATTAACAACGAAATCGTTCCTTCTCTTTTTCTCTTCAATTTGTTCCATCGATCATCGGCCTACTCCTCTTGCTTTGCTCTCGATTTTTTTTCTCCTTGCTTTGACCATTAAAAGGTTTTCCGTAGATCAGCAAAGAAATTGTGGGAAAGTCTGTGCATTCAGTGTGCGTGAAGGGATGGACTCATTTAAGCATATTTCATACAAACACGCTGATAAATATGTATTCAATATTTGGGAATATCAGCTCTGCCAAACACGTGTTCGATCAAATAGCTGAGAGAAATGAAGCTTCTTGGAATAATATGATTTCTGCTGCTGCTGAAGCTTAAAGACTGGGGTTTGGGGATCCCATTGCTTTGTCTGCTGAAACTGGACTGGGAATGACAGAGCTATATAGTGCCTTGAGGCCGTTGCTTGAGGACTATGTTCTCCGCTCCATAGTTGGTAATCGCTTGATCCATTTCTGGGACTTGCATCTAAATCCAAAATTTTTGTGTGTAATTGTGTATGTTGATACATCAAAATCAATTTTCTTTGATACATTTCTTGATTTTCATTCATTATTTTCTTTCTTTTTTAATTTACCAAACATCATTGCATTTGTTGTGCTTGTTAGCACTCTACAAATATATATATTGTTTTAATTCTAGCATTCAAATGTATAAGTTACTTGTTCATGTGATTGAAGGGATTGCTTCTGCAGCTGACTTTCTGGTTATTAACAATTGTCGGACATCTTATAACATTATTTATTGAAATCGTTATTCTCCTATGTTGATTTTTTTTTTATTTGTGAACCTTTATTAAGAATAATCATTGATGATGACTATCACATTTATACTTCGTATTTTTATGCGAAACATGGACAGCTGTTACCTAACTGCGGCATATAGGATATTCGACTTTCAGTTACACTATGTTGCTCCAGCTACCAGTTGAGTTTGCTCCTCGTGGCTTGTTCTAAAGAGCCTTAAACGAACTAGGTTGAGTTTCCAAGCATCTTCCTCCAAAACCACCATCGGAAATTCGAAGATGTTGCTGATCAAACATTGGAAACTTCAAAATATGAGAGTTGTGCTTCAGTGTTGGATCCTGAAAATGCTAGCAATGTTTATTTTGATCATAAAAAGCGTTTATTTACCAACGTATTTTTTAAATAATATCTAGATATAGGTGACCAATTGAAGCTCGATAAGTGTCAAAAATTTTAAATATTGTTCCGAGTGTAGAGCATTTCCAACGACGACAAATTTATGATGCAGCTTATTGTTTCAAGCATATCTCTTTGTTTGATTATCCAAACGTAGGTTATGATGTGGTAAAATGTAAAGAGAGTGACACTAAACATCTAAGATGAAGTATCGTTCTGGGGTTGGAATATGAATTATAATCCCCAGTAAGTTTTAGTGGCAATGACGTAGAAGAAATTGCGTTGCCTTTTGAGGGGATATGCCAACATTTAATGATGTTTTTACCATTTCTTCCGCATTTTAGCTCTAGGAGAGATTTCATCTTAGCACATCGTGTATGTAAAAGGGTGGAGTGGATAATGTGTATATATTTACTCTCATTAGTTTTCCTACAAAGACGTGCTTCTGTTAATTTCTTGCATCTTGGACTCAAGTACAATGGGTGCATGAAGTATTCGTTTTATGGTGATTTAGAATTTATGAAACTTGCACTGCTATTAAATTTTTGCAACATTGCCCATGGTTTGCTTGTTATGTTGTAACTTAGAATAACTTGACTTATTCATTAATTTTTATTGCTTAAATATTTGAATTAGTTGAAGTTTATCATTAATAACATACTTAGTGTTTCCATTTCCAGAGGAAGAAATAGAGGACAATGGCTCTTCAGAAAATGGGGACATTCATTCAAAGGTTCCATTGCAGTTGGCAATTGTAGGGAGACCAAATGTAGGGAAATCAACTCTGCTGAATGCGATATTACAGGAAAATCGTGTTTTGGTTGGACAGGAAGCTGGTTTGACCAGAGATTCAGTACGAGTTGAATTTCAGTATGAAGGGAGAAATATATTTCTTGTGAGCCTCAAATTTCTTACTCTTATTATTTACTTGACGCATTAAAGAGGTTGTGTTCTATTTTATGCCAACAAGTCTCTTACTCTTATTGTTTACTGCTTCATTTATTCCCACTTATTGATAGTTGTCCACACAAGCTTACAATTTCACGTATGTTGGACATTTGATATACAATTTTTTTCATTCTGATGAACCTAACTGCTATTTCTTTCTTATGGCTGAACACGTCTACTATTGTCTTGTGTACCATGTAGTAAGTGACTCAACAGCCTCTTCTTTAACACAATCAATTTTGTGGGGATTAATGCTGGCATCGAATTACTTTATTCTCTAATATGCATGTGTTCTTTTAGTATGCTGCAGAGAATATGTGTTGTTCACACCCTGTTTTTATCTTATGAAGACACTGTCTTCTTTTTGTTTGGCATAATTGAATGTTTTTTCTCAAGTCTTCCTCACTCTATGTCAGGTTTGCAATTTTTTTATGGCTAATGAGTTTATTTGGTTCAGGTTGACACTGCAGGTTGGTTGGGGAGGACCAGCAGGAGAAGGGACCATCATCCTTGAGCATTATGCAGTCGAGGAAACATCTGATGAGAGCCCATGTGGTTGCCTTAGTTTTGGATGCTGAAGAGGTTTGTTCGTTTGTCACTGTTAATTGACATTTGTTAGTCTTTATTATATTTGACATTCTTATATGGTGCTCTTTCTTTCACTTTCACTTCTTATAACCGGCTGCAACCTACTAAGAGCAGCATTATGGTCGAGAAAGACAGGAATTTAATTGAAGGGGTGAAAATACCATTATAAAAATTGATTTTGTTATTTTAAAGAGTGAATTATGGAAAATACACCCTCTGAAAAACTCCATGGTCTGATTGTATTTCAAAGAGGGGTTGTTCAATTGCATAACCTTCATTCCCTCACATCAAATTAATTTACCAGCCTTCAAGAGTTAAGTATATTTCTTACTTGAACAATATTGAGCAATCATTTGAAAAAATCATGTTACAGTCAGGAATCTAGAAATTGTGATCACAGGGCAACTTAGATTCTCCATATTTTCTCGCTTCTTTGCGTGTTTATGTTTATTTTCTTTTGGAGAACAACTGAAGGCAATGAAGGTATAAATACGAACAACCATCATATTTCTTATATTGTCTCGTTTTGCATTTCTTGAAGATTTAGCTGGGAGGGAAGATTTGGAAAATGATATTGGTCAAACATTCTTTTTGATTGTGACTTTTATTTAAACACTTTTTTGCAAAATGACCTTCAACCACATAAAAAACAAAGTCAAACAAAAGTCGGACATTAAAAATGTTATATTTCAAAATCATGGTAAAAGAAAGGCAACTTTTAAAATAATCCCTCTGACTAAATAACTGACCTTACTTTTCATCCGTCTTTCGTGATATTCTAGGTTGACACCACAATTTTAGGCCTAGATGACAAAAGAGCCAAGGAAATGCCTTATATTGCGAGTATGGGTATCTATGTTTTCAGTAAGGACGCAATGTTGAGTTTATTGCGTGAGAAGTTCCCTGGAGCCAATGATTTTGGAAGTGAGGTTATTCCAGGTGTCACTTCTGTTGGCATAGAGTAAGTCATGGTTAAAGATTCATAATTTTCCTGATCCACGAGCAAGTCATTATCTAATCTGTCAGTACTTTCATTATGTTTTGATCTTTTTTGTTTCAGGTTCAAGTGTATTTATTTGATGGTTACTGGGAAGATAACCAAGAAGCAAATCCAGATTTCAGATCAGTTACTAAAACAACTTGATGTAGTAAATAAAAAATTCGTCATCCTTCCACTGCACCAACTGACCTAGATTTGCATTTTATTTTGTTTGCAGTTTTTTATGACCGTTTTTCTCCAATATACACACAACCCCGCTACTTGCCACCTTCCAAAATGTTTAATGCAGATGTTACCGACAGTGTCATCGGTGAGGGCTGTGTTATAAAGGTAAGATTTTACATCACATACAATCAAAGGAAGATGATGAAGCACATAATGAGCTTAACCTAAATGCTAGCTCTTAATTTTCGCAGAACTGCAAGATTCACCACTCTGTGATTGGTCTGAGGTCATGCATCTCTGAGGGTGCGATTATAGAAGATACCCTGTTGATGGGAGCTGATTACTATGATGTATTAATTGATCCTACAAACTTAGGCAATGTCTGCTTCTTTCCAGAAACGATTTTTATATTATCTTCAATTGCAAAAAAAAAAATAATAATTTTATCATTATAGATCAAAATAATCATAATAATAATAATAATAATAATTTTGTCATTATATTCTATGTGAACATGATACATTATATTTTAAAATTTTAAAATAATCATGTACATTTCAAAAAAATAAAAAATTTATGACATGTTTTGACATTTACAGTTGATGTTTCCTTCCAAAAATATAACCAAACAGGCTTCACATTCACAATTCATTTTCCAAAAATACACATCCCACAGAATATTGGAACAAAGCCAAACATTCCCTTGTCTTTTCTTACCGTCGCATTGAATTCTAGTGGGCTTGGACAAAATTGCACATACTTTTGTACAAAATGAGTAACTAGCTATCTTTGAGTATTTCATAGTTCTTGTAGTAATCTTGCTTGTTCCTCTGCACCAGATTGATGCAGACAGAAGACTCTTGGCTGCAAAAGGTAGCGTCCCAATAGGCATTGGCAAGGAATCTCACATCAAGAGGGCGGTAATTGAACAAAATGCTCGAATTGGAGACCACGTCAAGGTAGATATCTAGAATGCTTATTTCTGATGATATCTTTCCTTGGATGATCTTAATATGTCGTTCAAAAAACGCTAATTTTTTAACATGGAGATGGTGCTTAATGGCTTTGGTGATTATTCTACAGATAATTAATAGTGACAATGTGCAAGAGGCAGCTAGAGAGATAGATGGGTACTTCATCAAGAGTGGCATTGTCACTGTGATTAAGGATGCTTTGATTCCAAGTGGGATAATTATGTGAAGATGATGGATGACCTATTATCTCATGTTCCTTAAATCTATTTAACTTTGTTTTACTGGATTACGCTTTCTCCGAACATATCCACTTGCAGGATTCATTTTCCTGCAGTACCCATAAATATGATGTTAAAATATTTTTTAAAGGATAATTACTATTACTACTACTTATATTAGTTGATAACATAGCATGTCTTGATCGCATCTGCCTACGGTTCACTATATTTTTTAGTGATGTTTTTAACACTGTAAGGACATAAAGAAGTGAGATCGTACCAAAGCGAATATAGCTTTGTCTAACTTGATAATTCACCTTGTAAAGGTTAAATAAAATGAGATTGGAGTAAAGTTGATAGAGCTCAACCTTAATAATTAAGCTTGCAAAGCCAAGAAAAATTAGATCGGACCGAAGCTGATAGAGTTCGATCTGACTTAATAATCAACCTTGTAAAGACTAAGTAAAATGAGATCGGACCGAAGCTGATAGAGCTCGGTCTGACTTAATAATTAACATTGTAAAGGCTAAGTAAAATAACAGTTCTTGAGGTCAGATTAAGTGTTGAATATACCCTAAGTACCATTTACTAGGTGTTTGATTTTGGCATACATTGTATTATTATATTTTATTTATGGCAATTCATTATTATATCTATTTCATTGTCTGTGAATGAATTTATATATAACGACTACTTTTCGTTTCAATTCGCCTGGAATGTTTGGTTTTTGTGTTTTCTCATTGCCTGTTTACGGGAGAGATCTTCTGTGGTAACTGGATTTCATTCTCCCGCACGAAATTTAGATACATATAGAATTCCATTTGAATTCTTGTAAAAATTCTCCATATCAAATTTAAATCCAGAGTTCAGATTTTTAATGTTCACACAGTGTTCTTTGATTATATACTTAATTGATAATTCTAATCATTCACATAAATATATATTGTACTACTTCATAAATCAGAATCAAATAGTTAACTTATATGATTGCATTCGTGTAATATAGGTACTTATTTTGGCTGAGAGTTACTCGTCGTGCAGTGCACGACGGGCCTACCTAGTATTACCAATATATAAGAGCGCTAATTTGGTCGGCTGATTTCAATTTGATTTTTGTGATTTATTTACGAAAATGCCATTGACTCCTATTTGGCCGCCATTTCCTTACCGTATTTCACCGTGTTTCAATTGTAGACTAATTATTAAAAGGCCAACAGTCTTTCTCTTCTCCCCAAAATTCTTTTCTTCATTTCCATCATACCCAAATCCTCTTTCTCTACCATCGTTGCAAATAATAATGAGATTTCAGAAAAACCACAAAAAGCGTGGCCACATGAGCTCCGGTTACCGTCTCTTCGGAAAGTACCGAAAACCCTACACCATTACCAAGTCGCATGAGAGTTGGACGGTGGCAATGCACATGTAAATTTGAAGGTTCAAAACTTTGATTTTAACTTTGAAGTTCGTAATTCATTGTCTGAATATGCGATAGGTTTTTTTTTTATATGGTGTTGGATGTGGGATGTGTTTGTCTGTGGAGAGGTAGATTGGAATCCAGGCAATGAAAGGAGTACCGAGGGAGTCGATGGGTTGTTTTGCAGCAAGGGGTTATTTTTTCCTTATGCATATGTTTTACTTGGGTGCTTAATGGAAGCACTCTAAGTTATCCCTCTTTCACAAAAAAGGCGATTACAAAAAAATTATGGGTTTGGGTATTTGATTTTAATTGCAATCCTATGAACGGGTTATAAGAAATAAACATTTTCAAATTGTTCGCTTCTTATGCCTGATAATGAATTGATCTTGGGGTAGTAATAATTGTTATATGTTTTTTTGTATGTTATTTATTTTTTGGGTTAGTATTGGGTTTTCAATATCAAAAGAGTAAGCTCAAGTAGATACTGGAATTACGAGAAGGGGGTTCTCCATTTTCCGCACCAGTTTTTCATTCTTTTAATCAGTGTATTTTTGCTATGTTTCCATCTTATGGTGGCCCAATTTTTTGTATTCTTCGTGTGTCTAGCCGTAAAGAACAAATCTTTGATACACAATATGTTTCTTGTTTATTTTTAGGGCCTAATTTGGATGCAAGTGCAAAAAAACACTGATCCTCCTTTTATCAGCATCTAATTATCAGAAACAAAATAAGAGGTGATGTTCCATTGCCATAAGAGACTCTGTCTTTTTAAAGTTCCTACATGTGGGCAACCCAAAGTTTGTATGTTTAATTCATGGATCTTAATTATTTGGGTGAAATTTGCAGTTGCTGAAGTGGGTTCTTGCTCAAGTTCAAATCTTTGGTTGGCTCAAGACCCCAGCAAGAGATGGAGTCAAATATTTTTCCTCTCTACACTCCTTTTTTTTTTTTTCCTTCTACTGGAGGCTTTACAGATTGCTTGCTTGAGTATGGTGCTCCATTTGTTTATGGCGTTGATGTGGGTTACGGACAGGTAAGAATTCGAACTAAAGTTTCTTATCAAATGGCTATTTCAATTTGGCTTCTCTCGTACTCTACAAATAATTAGATTAATATGGAAGTATTTGTTCTATTTTTTATTTGGTTATGCGTAAATGCCAGGCATGATAAATCTTTTGCAAGAGGCTATATCAATTTGTTTTTGCATATTTACAAAGAATCATATTGAATTTTTTATGATAAAGCTTCTGTCACCACGCAACCACGCAAGTGATAGAAGAGCAAGTCATAGTTTGGTACCCTTAAATCTATCTGATTATAAGATTATTTGGCGGATTAGAAATAAGTTGAGATCTTTAAAAGTTAGAAGTTGAATGAAGTATGAAGAGTCTATCAGTTTACTTAGCCCTCTATGATCACAGTGCAATTCTTGAGTGGAAATGAGTTCAATTTACTCCAAATCTTTCTAATCAATTGTTTAGTTTTTGGAAACAATTGTTTAGGGGAAACATCCTATTGAGTTTACTAGGATCTGCATTTTTTTCAAGGGTAAATTACACCAACAGTTGCTGAGCTTGGATACACTTTGTACTATTGGAAACTCCCCTCATCCTTTACGTGAATTTATACTCAAAGGTGTAGATTTAAGGTTCTGCAAGGAGGTGGGAAGTAATCTTTCAAACAATAGGGGGTTGTTCGTGTATTTCTGTAATACTCAGTGTTTTGCTTGAAATCTAGCTTAGATAGAGGAGGTGAATGGCAAGGCTTGATTAGTTCCTATAATCCATTAGTTGATCTCATTTAATTTGGTGCTAAACCCACTAATTTGAAATTCAGAGAGTGGAAGCAAAACCATCTGGACTCTTTTTAAAGAATCATGTAATTGTCTATTTTTTGCCTCTTTGGAGGCGTTTGGATTTGAGCTTTTACTCTTGCATGATGTTTCAACTATCTACGCTGAAAGAATGAAAAGATAGAGGAAAGCTTGCTGCTTAGATTCTAAGGTTCCTTTGTTATCAGGAGGAAGGAACCAAGTTCTGTACTGGCACTTATTATTAGGAGAAAATGTATCACAACAAAGTTATTTTTAATAGGGGTGACCATATCCAACTTTATTGGTGGTGGGGATAAATATAATCTTCTAGAAAAATGTACAAAATAAGAATCGAAGAAGAATAATCACCAAAGTAATATCGAGGATACAAAAACTTTAATAATTAACATTATATTGTATGAAACAGGACATATAGTGGATCAACTATGCATGAATTTATCAAGTTTATTACATCAATTGTTGCAGCGTCTAACGGGTAGAAAGAAAAAAAAACAAATATGAGAGGGAATGCTTTTCCCCCAAAACATACTTGTAAATTAACATTTTACACAAATCTATTTATGCAGGTTGTTAATGTTGACTTTGGAACAGCACCAATGAACACATCTTTCTTCTCCCCATCTTTGAAGATTAAAACAGTGGGAATTCTTCGGATCCCATATTCGATTGCGATTGAAGGACTGTCGCGATTGAAGGACTGTCGTCGGTATTAACCTTGTAGCATTTGTGTTTTCCGGAATAATCCTTGGCCAGTTTGTCAATGACATGGTGAATGATGCGGCAGGGTCCACACCATGGAGCCCAAAATTCAATCAAAACAGGTAAATCAGACCGAGCACGAGAGATTGTCAGTTTGAATCAGTAACAGCAGGCACTACAGTTTCAAGGAAATAATAAATGGTGTTGTCATTCACACTTAAAATTACAGCACATAATTTACATGTAAAATAATAACTATGCAATTAAGAGATTCGGTATTTTCCACAATGATGTACTTTATCATTTATTAGCCGCAAAGATATTTTGAACCAACAAGTTAGACGAGGGCAAAAGAAACACCATTCAGGCGCATCAAACAAGAACTGCCGAAAATTGTTGTTAGAAAGGACCAACCTGTAACTTGCCAAATTTAGGTTCCTTTATTCTGAAGAGCATAGAAGAAATACGAAGACGCACAAAAGAGAGGAAGGGATACTGAGTGGTGACAGAGATTGATAATAAGAAATATAAAAAACAAGTAGTCACACTTCCTAGCACTATTCTTGACCAAGCACAATTTCTTTGACTGATAACACAAACATTAAAACTCATGCTGAGGGAAAGCTACCAAAATCACTTAATGGTATATTTTAATATCATGAATCAAATGGAATTCATGGTATACGCAAATCAATTTCTGTTTTTGTCAATATTTCATGATCATGGTTCTAGCAATAACAATAGCAATCTACCAAGCTCCAACAACTATAAGTTTCATTTCAGACAACTATAGGTTAAGCTTCTGTGAAATTTTAGATACATACAGAATTTCATTTGCATTCTTGTAAAAATTCTCCATTCTATCAAATTTAAATTCATGGTTCAGATTTAATGTTAACACAGTGTTCTTTGATAATATAATTAATTGATAAATTCTAATCATTCACACAAATATATATTGTACTATTTCATAAATCAAAATCTTCTAATTAAATTATATGATTGCATTAGTGTAATAAATGTATTTATTTTGGGCGAGAGTTACTCGTCGTGCAGTGCACGACGGGCCTTACCTAGTATATATATATATGTTCTTTTTTTTGTTTTAAATTAAGAGCAATACTAAAATTTTGACCAGTTGTCCTGACTAGTAGTGTCAAAATAGGTCAGCCCAACATGCCAACCCAAAGGGGTTGGCACGTTTAGGCCCGACTCCAAGTGGATTGGAAAACCCGAAATAATGTTTTACTGAACAGTTATAAAAATTCTAATACTAAGATGCAACAATCCGGGAGAGATTAGACGATGCAGCAGCTCAAGGAGTCATCTTCGAGTGTTTTTTAATATTTCTAAACTTAGTTCTTCTTTTATTTTCAGATTCTTAATGTTGATTTGTTGGAAAATATAATTTTACATTGTTATTTGATTATGATTTTTGGCTTGTTTTGTTGTCAAGACTTAGTGGATCTCATGTTTTGAACCCGTAATTAAATTTAAGGTTTTTGGTTGATTCTTATAATTCTTTGTGCATAATTTGTTGTTGTTCATGCTTCTGAAGGATTGATTACCCTTGAATGATTATTTATTGCGATTGAATTGACCATATGATATTGCAATACGATATAGTTAAGTGTGCCGTGGGTTTAGATTGAGACCGATCAAGTAAAATCGAACACACGTGTGATAGCAATAGATTTACCAAAATCGAGGGCTAGAAGTTTTCATAAATCGACATACAATATTGAGTGTTAAATAAGTACATAATCATTGCCTTTTTAAAGTTGGGGAAATTGCATACTTGTGTTGTTTCCAGAAAATTAATTCAAATAAGTCTGACAAAAGATAATGTTTACAAAAAAATATACGTAGGAGATAATTATATTCACATAAATTCACTTTTTAAAGAATTGGTTTGCAAATGTCTTTTTTAGTTCCCAAAATACCCTTAAGTTCTAAAAAACTCTAAACCTAATTTCAGATCAACTATTTACGTCATCTATTTTCCCCATCTACACGTAAAATCTCCAATTTTCCGACGAGTCTCGGTTCATCTTGTCGCCTCATCTCGTCGCCCCGACCTAAAAATTATTTGCTAAAATGTTATGCACATGAAATATGTCTGAATCAAAGCATCTAAATTGTTCGTAGCATTTGGAATCTTTTTTAATCGAAGAAGACATCGGACTACTCTGCACACATGATTTCCGGATCTGCTATACATATTCCATCGTGTGTGTGTGTATACTATGTGTGTATGTGATTATAAATTTGAATATCGATGCTAAATTTTAGATAGCGAAAGTCTGTTGGTATGTTTTTTTTTAATCTCTCATGGCTTTGACTGATGCATATGGATGAAGAAGTAAGGTATGCATTGGTGTCCGAGCTTGCTTGCTCATTTCCAAAATTTACAGCATCGCAACAAGTAGTTGACCCAGAAAAAAAGTAATTGGTGCACGAAAATTATAAAAAGTAACTGGTACACGAAAAATATAACTTTGGTGCACGAAAATCATAAAAAGTAATTGATGCACGAAAATTATAAAAATTAACTGTTGCACAAAAATATAACATTGGTGCACGAAAATCATAAAAAGTATATGGTGCACGAAAATGACAAAAAAGTAACTGGTGCTTGAAAATTATAAAAAAGGAACTGGTGAACGAAAATATACCTGGCTGCACGAAAATGATAAAAATAACTGGTGCACGAAAATTATAAAAGTAACTGGTGCACGAAAATATAACATTGGTGCACGAAAATATAAACTGGTACACGAACTTTGTATTGATTAGTTGATGCACAAAATTAACAAAAAACAAACTGGTGCACAAAATATAATAACTGGTGCACGAAATTAAATGGTTTATGCATCACTTACTTAATTGTATGGTTCGTGCATCACCCACTTGTGATTATGGTTCGTCCGTCATTTGCTTTTTCTATGTTTCGTGCATCAGTGACTGCTTTTAAGTTTTGTGCATTTATTACTGATTTTCAATTTTCGTGCATCAGTAGCTGGTTTTAATTTTCGTGCATCAGTTACTGATTTTTCATTTTTCATGCATCAATTACTGATTTTCAATCTTTCGTGCACCAGTTACTGTTAATAATTTTTTGTGCACCAGTTTATAATTTTCGTGCACCAGTTATTTTTTATAATTTTAGTGCACCAATTAATTTTTCTCTGGGTCACCTTTTTCGTTGCAAGTTTCAGATTGTAAATTCTCAAAATGAGCAAAGAAGCACGGATACCAATGCATAATAACTAAAAAATCTCAAAATGCAACAAACAAATATATATATATATATATATATATATATATATATATATATATATATATATATATATATATATATATATATATATACATACTCTTACATACATACACACACAAACATGCACACATATACCAGAATTGAAAAGAAAAAAATCTGGAACGAAGTGATGAAATGGAAAATCGAAGAGATGAAGAGAAAAACCAACTGTAAGAAACCTAACTGGCGAGCGAGATTTACGAGGAGATTTGAATCGCAGTGGTGAAAGAAAGAGATGAACGAAGTGAAAATAAGAGATAGAAAATTTTTGAGATTGCCGCATTTTCTTATTAAGGGCACTTTTGTCATTTTAACCTAAAGTTGACTTAATTGATTGCAAGTTTTTTTCCTGTACTAGGATGAATAAAGTTTTACCGTTGTGTATCGACCTGAACTTTCCCATTTTATTAAAAAATACAAGTATTTTTTTAATGTTCGAACAACATAGGCCACAGCTAAAATTCTAGAAAGATGCTTTCTAACTTTTGAATTTGGTTCACTTTTAAAATATATTTTATCACTACAACAATATAACCCCGTCTTCCGTTTTGGTCTTGTTCAGTGCAAAAATAAAGAGGACCGGAATCTATATATTGATCCGCAATTTTTTTTGAACCGTATGCATCAAAAGGTGCACGTATGGTGCTTAAGAGATACAATTTTACCCTAATCAATCGACTTTATCGAAAAAGTTTACTCTGTTTGAGCCAAGAAGTTAATAGCGAGATCTCGAATCAACTTATTGATCTAATGGTATATCTCAGTATCGAGGATGATATTAAATATCTGTATTTGTTTATAAACTCTAATGGCGGATGGGTAATACCCAGATTATCGATTCTGATATATTTATCACTACCAAAATTCAACCAAGTAGTATGTATCTCGAGACCTTAATGGCTAATGCAAACAAAAGTCACAAGCAATACATAAAATCACGGGCCATAAAATTGGAAACAAGTGTTCCAACTTCCAATATCATCTCAAAGCTACAATTCCCATTCGATGAAACTCCAAATTCACAAGATTGTTTTTAGAGATACCCAACTCTCGTTCACTTTTTATCGACACAACTTGTGTCCTCCCCTCTTCTATCTGCTTCTACACAAATTTCTATTTATGCATAGTAATTATATTATTATTGTTGTTGAAAAAATAGGTTTAATAAATTTAAATTAAGCAAAAAAAAATTTCTCGAAGGAAAAAAACGAACAAATCAACATCGCCCAAAAAATTCCGGGCATCTTTGCAGCTCCCAGCGCTGTGTGTTCTGCCAGGGTATTACACAGGTAGGAAAGACAGCGTCCCAGCACAGTTTACGGATTTTTGAAGGGGCACGTATGACGTACCCTTTCATGATTAGATGCGATTTTTCATAAATGTTACTTCCTAATGATGTCTTTTGATGATGTTTATTTGTTAAGTATAAATAGAACATTTCATCTTGAGCAATAAAACACTTTTTATAGAGATTAAACACTAGACCCAAAAAAATCTTTGCATTTTTCATTCCATCATCTTGTTTCAAGTTTGAGTCTTTTTAAACATTTGTGGTTTAAATGATTTGAACTGCTAATATCACAAATCATAGTCGTTATATTTTGAAAACTGAATTGTACCAGAAATCGTAAGCACCGTTGCGAAAAAATATTATTTTAAAGGCAAATAGTTCAACTCTTGCATCGATATTCAATGAGCTAAAAAAACATCTTGATATATCTAACACAAGCAAGCTGACATGACTAATGAATTTTTTTCCCCAAAAATTGTAGTAAATTTGACTCGAATGGCCCCTTCAGAGGAGGTCACTTAAAATAGAGGTCACTTAAAATAGTAAATTTCTATATATAATTATTGTTACAAAATAAATAATAAATCCTTAATTTCTTTAAAGCTCATGCTTTTTGACGTTAGAATCTCTAGCTAACACTGATTCTTAGGTTAAAAACTCATAAATAACAATTTCACTTACATAAAATATCAATTTGATTGACCTTAAAAAAATAACAAATTATCCTATAAACGAGGGAATGCTAGAGAAGAAATAACAAGTTGCTAAATATCTCTGCAGCCCGTGCTTTTAGACGCGACGAAAATTTAACAATTAAAATAAAATACATATAAATTTTAGAATATTTTCACATGCAATTCATATGTATTTTTAAACAATATCAACAAATTGTGGTGAAAATGGAGTTTAGGATAAAACCCGAAACAGCCAAAAGTTCCTAACCACCAAAGATTTAACCACCTCAGTCTAAGGATTATTATCCTAAACACAATCCAAATCAAACCGAGCACAAGTCGCGAACAAATCCTACAAACTTTGCCAATAATTACTCACAACCACCTCAATCCCCAACGCTTTTCTCTAAATAACCGAAATAAATGAAAATTCTAAGAATAAAATAAACATTTGGATAAAGGGCAAACTTTTTTATTTTTATTTTTAATTTTTGTTTGAACGTTTCCTCTCTAGATCTGTACATAGTGGGTGTTTGCAAATGCTTTTGCAAACTGTTTATCAGCTTTTCAGATAAAAAAAGTAGATTTTGAGTGTTTTATTTCCGTGCTTCTGCTATTGCTTCTCTAAAAATAAGCAGAAAAAACAGAATTTGAGAAGCAGGTCCTGACATGCTTTTGACTGCTTTAAGTTGTTTTGTGGCAGTTTTGTAATTAATTGAAGTTTATTAAGCTGTTTTTTTATTTAAATATCAAACACTAAATGCTTTTGCTTAAAAATAACTTTTTCCAACTTTAAGCAAAAGCAACATATAAATACTTTAAATAAGCAATTGCAAACACACTCATAGATATATATCGACGTGCGATTCATTTTCTACCTGTCTCAGTGCTAAACTGCTAATAGAAAAGAAAGCCACAAACTTTTTCAATACTGAACCACCGAAGTTTTAAGTTATAAGATTTGGTTTAGCGTTTTCTGCTCTCAGAGAAGTTTTCTTGCAGATATTTTGTTGGTCTTGTTTGGGTTTCCGTTTTCTGGGGTCTTCTTGCTTCGTTTTGTCGATTCAGTTCAAGGAAATAGGGTTCTTGATCCACAAACGTTATAAAGTTGCTAAATCTTGGATATATGTCTTCTTATTTGAATACCGGTTTTTCCATCTCAGTGCCCAGTGAGACAATATCCAAGAACAGAGGCAAAGGCTCTCTGTGGGTTTGTGGTTCTATTAGGACTCTACAGTTGAAGGAATCCAAATCAAACGACTTTTTGGGCAAAACCCTTGATGCCTCATATCAGAAAAGTGTTGGCGATTTGATGATTAAAACTTCAAAGAATGACCCTCTGACCGTCAATGTAAGCGTTTCCCTCCTTTCTGGTTCAGTATTTGTGATAAATCTATGTATTTCAAGTTTTGCTAATAGAATTTATGTGAAAACTTTAGGCTCAAGCTTCGTCTTATATGAGCAAAGGTCTGAAATGGTGGGAAAAGTCTCTTCAACCGAACATGATAGAGATCAATCCAGCTCAAGAATTTGTGAATTCTTTGTTAAATTCTGGTGATAAATTGGTTATAGTTGACTTCTATTCTCCCGGTTGTGGGGGCTGCAAAACTCTGCATCCAAAGGTACAAATCCAATTATAACCACCATATGATAAGATTTTCGCAATTTTTCGCTTAATTTCTTGAATTTTTCGGTGGGCTGTTATCTTTTTTCAAGATATATTACCTCCCCATGTTAACGCCTATTATTAATATCAAACAGATCTGTCAAATGGCTGAACTGAATCCAGATACCATTTTTTTAATGGTTAATTATGAACAACACAAGGCTATGTGCTATGCCCTTCACGTTCACGTCTTCCCCTCCTTTAGATTCTACAGAGGTGCAGAGGGCAGGCTGTGTAGCTTCAGCTGCACCAATGCAACTGTAAGTGATTCTTTCAATCTCTTTATCTTGTTCAAAAAAGCCAAAAATTTGATGGTTTGGTCCATAGAATCGGTTGTTGATATACTGATATCCAAGATTTGTTTTTTGTTAAGATCAACAAATTTAAGGTTGCATTGGCTAAACATGGGACTGATCGATGTAGTCTTGGCCCCACTAAAGGTTTTAATGAATCGGAATTATTGGCCTTGGCCTCGAACGATCTGATATCCAGAGATTTGCTACCTTATTTGAGTAAGGATAAAGAAGTTGAAGATTTGGTTCTTCAAGAAAATTTGAAGGCAACTGCATTGAGCAAAGATGATAAGATAAAAGTTGATGCTCTGTTGGTGGTTTAGAATTTTCGAATCAATCATGAAGGAGGCTCGGGCCAATCAATGGAGACAAAAATGCATTCTTGCCAAATTTTTAATGTGCAATTTTTTGAAAATGTAATAGTCCCCCCGAAGATCGTCTGTCAGCCAAATTCTTGACTCTGGCCACAGCTTATGATCAGTTTTAGGTTTTTTTCCCATGTAAACATCTAATTTATTTGTATTTCCTTGAGCAGGCTGTAGTTTTTTTATCATATGTAGGCCGGCAATCTGGGAAATGAAATGTATCAATGGATTCAGTGTTGTACTTTGATAGAAAGTAGATGCTTCTTTGGTGCCTGGTGGTGGTCCTACTTTAATACGTTCGGTCTTACCAACACCAACACATATACAAGCATATACATAAATATATATACATATTTATGGATATTTGTCTCTCGTCGTCAATTAAAATGTTTTGAAGAATATATGTAGAATCAAACGATTGTCGCTTTACCAAAAGTTATAGTTGATGGTAACGGTGCAACTCAAATCTTTTAAACCGTACAGCAGCACAAGCAACATGTTTTTCGATCGATCACAAAGCAAGGACAATTGTTGTACCCAACAATCTCCCTCCCAATAATTGCACTTCTTGCAACTAATGAAAATCGAATACGTGACATCAACTCTGATATCAATTATAGGAACAATCATTTGCCACTTTACCAAAAGTTATAGTTGATAGTAATAGTGTAACTCAAATCTTTTAAACTGTACGGCAACATAAACATCATGTTTTTCGATCAATCATAAAGCAAGAGTAATTGTTGTACCCAAATAATATATGATACACATTTAGTTGATGGAATCAATCTTGTTCAATCTTTAACATTTCTTCGTAGATGGTTTAAGGTTTAAAAGAAAATAAAAATAAAAATAAAAAGTGTAGACTGTTTAATGATTAAGAGTTATGTTTCTTCTATTTATTTTTAAGAAATAAGAAATCCACAATTATATTATATTTAAATATAAAACTAGTCATATTTTAAAAATAGTTATGAACTATTTTTAAAAGTTAAATATTTTTATATACATGTCACTTGATTTGTTGGATTGAAGTAGCATCTTTTCCTTTTAGTTTTTTTTTTTTTTGGGATGGCATGAAACTCGTGTCAAAAAAATAGACAAAATAATTCTTTTTTTTAACAGTACAAGAAACTATCATGTATTAAATAAAAAGACAAAAAAGATATGAGATCCACATCCACTACCTTACCTTAGCCTTAGACACGAATTCACAAAACTATTGTTGTGGAAGAAAGGAGCAGAGAAAGACGATGAAACATACTTCCATGAAGTCAAAAACGATGGACACTTTTGTTTCATCATCATGTTAGGGAGAGACTTCCATGTGGGTCGCTAGCGGGATAGGATCCACTCTGGTAGCTGAACTTCTTTGTCTATTTATCTAATCTTTTTTAGAAACCCATCACACAATTCTCCTATATTTAAAAATAGGCAAAAAACCCATCTATTTTCTATAAGTCTTCACGAAGCCCACTCTACTTTACTAGCTAACATTTTATTTAACATTGTTAAAATTATATGTAGGTTTTATGAAAATAAGTTTATAAATATTCATATATAGTATATACAAGTTTATATAACTTATTTTTTTTGTTTATATATATGTTTATTATTGTGAAAATATCTTTTATGATTTTTGAAAACATGCATATGTTTTTAGATATGCAATTGTTGGTTATTTAATATTCCAAAACTTGAAAAAAAGGATTTAAATTGGTCAATAAACAAGCTTACATTAAAAGAAGATTTCATAATGTTGTTCATAGTTTATTTAAAATTACATATTAATTCACTTTAAGATTTTGAATATTGTTCATTTTAAAACTAAAAGAATACAAACGAGGAGAAAGTGATATAAAGGAAAAAAATTGGAGTGCATATTGGACGAGAGAATGGTTTCGTGTAGGATTTAAGAAATATATGAGTTTTTTTGTCTATTTTTTAACACGGTGGAGTTTTAGGCTCTTAAAAAAGAGAAGGATTTTTGTACCATTTGTTTAATACATGAGAGTCTCATGCAGGTTTAAGAGAAACATAGAATTTTTTTTGCAGAAATTTAGTATACTTTCGTTATAATATAATGAAGTTTCGTGCCAGAAAAGCTTTATCATTTCACAAAGTTGCATATTTTTCCGTTGGCCCATTATTAAAGGAGGGCGGCCGTGGCGGAGCAAAGCAAGCCAAGAAAATGTAAGCGGGGTAGGCCAACACTCTTGCATGAGTGGAATCTACTTTTATTTAAAATTGTATACAGATAATTTCACAATATCAGTCATATTCTATTTACTTATACAATTTATTCAGCCAAATTCGTGTTCTATCATCTACTTATGCTGCTTTTTGAGTTGGCAGATTGATTCTCATGTCCAAGAAATGTCCATCTGCTTTTCAGATTGTATAATACAATCAATAGAATATGACGCCTACGAAAGATAAATTTTGTACGCCACGGAATGATCAAACATATCCGTTATAATATAAAAAGCTTGGGTAGATTGAAAATTTGAGCTTGGGATGATTTGGACAGATCCAACGACTCCAATTTATTTGGGATCGTGAGTTCTACTAGAAAGTCGACTTTCCCCACTAGATTGTGTTTGATTATTTCTTGTCTGTTGGGTATCCGAAGTGCTCTCTTGATAGCGTTTCTTTTATTTCATTAATAGACTTTATTGGTATAATTCATGACTGATCGCACGAATGGCATCTTTTATTGTGAAAAAAGGCAAATTAGTATTTATTTAACAGTGATAAATTCTCCTGCTTTTTTTTCATAGTGCAAAGAATAAATCAATTTGGGGTTATTGGAAAAGAATAAATCAATTTGGGGTTATTGGAAAAGAACGTCATGTCATTTTAACTCATTCATTTATTAAAATAGACAGTTTAACTCAATGTAACTTGAAAATAAACAGTTTACCGAATGTGGTTTGTGAAAAATAAACAATTTACACTCATGTTGTTTGTGAACAGGTGCAAAAGCACTCCATCCTTGTATGTTATATTTGTAAATCGCATGGGTAAAGTGTTTAATTCGAAACTACATGGAGATAAACTGTCTATTTACAAACTATGATAGTAAAATACCTATTAAAGACACTATACATATTAAGGATACTATAAAGGTAAAATGCATATTTACAAATTACAAGAGTTAAAATATATATTATCGACACTTCGTGATTTTAAATTGCCACTACCTCATCAATTTGTCATGTATTTTATTTTTAAAAAAAAACGCTTAAATCCATATTTCCTCTCCCAGAGGGAAATCATGAATGGATGAAGACGTGGAAATACGATTCGGACATTCATTTGTTAGATGGAATATTATATTGGATGAGATGTGTATTTCATATTGGGAGATTAAATTTGGGGAACAAATTCCTTTTAGGACAGCTGTTATTATTTAAAAAATAATCCACACGTAAGAGTTTCGTAGATTAATTTGCATGAAACGTGGAAGACGATCATACAAGACGAAGCCATTATTGCTATTTCATAATTATTGTTGCTTTTAAAATTTGTAAGAAACGAATGGTTCATACTTTTTCTGCATTTTTTTAAAATAGAAAATATTTTAATAATGAGCAGATTGAAAATTAATAAATATATATATAATATAATTAGATAAATTAATAAGTTCAATTATATAAATCCTAACTTAATGAACAAGGTAATACTTTCTAAAGACATTTCCCTTCAGAGGTACTAATGAAATGCTCTTCACTGTTCACGTATAATAATTTATATCTTACTTGTCATATTTAATATTTTAACATCATTATTTGGGAAGCCATTTTAGATATAAAATATTACAAGAATGCATTAATTATATATAAAGTACTTTTGAATATATTGATTAAACTAATGGATATTAATCAATAGCCACAGATGCGATGCATTTTTCACTCGAGAAGTACAAGGAAGTAGAACAAGTACATGATCCAATAGTTAATTAACGTATATCAGTAGATTAATTGGATTTAACCTATTATTAATCTAAAATAAAATACAAAACTGTCTTTAATTAATTAAACCAGACAGCAATAATTTAACGAATAATTTAAAATATTAATGATAATTTTTTAACCGACAGTCGACAAAATTAGTAAAAAGTTGAAAGTTACATAATGCGAGTAATGTCGGATAACATTTGTTGGCAACTTGAACCCACTTATACACCAACTTAATATTAAATCTAAATATCTTTTAAATAAATAAAAAACATATAAACTAACATATCAATTATTTTCGACCAATCATATTGAATTGGTCGAGTAAAACTCGTACCTGGAAGTATTTTCAGCTAACAAAGATGTAATTGGATCCAGATGCCTTCATCGAAAATAGAAATGCTCTTTACATATTTTCAGCTACCAAGGTAATTTCCTAGGATTCCACAAAAGAGCGACATTCATATCTCCGTTCTTTGTTAGGTAATCATCAGGCCCTCCATTCCAAAACCAGTTACGATCCAAAATAACATCAGAAACAAAGAAATTCAATAATTAACGTGAACAACATTTACCATATGACTTATATCGATAAAACACAACATGTTCGAAATATTTCAAACCAAACCGCAAACAAATTCAAATCTATTGAATATGCTTGAAGAATCCTATGTAGAACTCGATTAAGTTGATGTTGCCTTTAGGCATCTCTAACCATACATGGGGAATTTTCATGTATAGTAGAAATGCCCTCCAGGAGGAGTTAAATGGGGAATATTCCCCATGTATATTGAGATGCCCTCCATAACACTGCCCTAAGGGCAGCAACAACTCATCGGTAGAACTCGAACCAAAAAATTTAACTTACTTAATTCCAATCATAATTTGAATCTAGCTTAAATACAAAATGATTTATTTTTCAAATTTGCAGAGAAGAAAAAGTTTAAAACCCAGTTTGAAAGTACAGAACAAACATGAAAAGAAGAATGAAGAGGTGAAAAACCACAAATTTAGTCGCCCTTACGTGAAAAAAAGTAACATTTTTAGATCACCTCGCTCGAATTATACACTATTTAAAGCAAATCTATATTTTTATATAATATTTTAAAAATAATCCGCTAAAAATGCTTCTCTCCAGCAGGAAATGGCATTTGCCATCAAAAGATATGTCGAATTTATGAACAAGCCTTAAACTGAATAATATAAAAATTATATGGCTAGTACAAGTAAACTAATACTCCAGCATCCATGACTTGCCTCAGAGGTAGTGACAATCAGATATCAACATTGCCATTTCTGATAATACGTGCAAATAACTTATACATCACTGGCAAATCGTTTTAGTATGTTAAGGGATGCTGTGTAAGAAGAAATACTAGCTGACCAAAACAAGCACATTAATTTAGACGATTGAGACATCATAATCAGCAATTTCAAATCAAATATAAATTGGAACCCAAAAATGCGTAGTTACAAGTTTCTGAAGTAAAACAAACGATCATAGAGGCTACTGATAGTAAAAAAAGGTGCCACAGCCTCGGTTGCGTGATTCAAAAGTATAATCAACGTGAATGAACTCATGGTTATGTGATGTATACAACACCGGTTGTGTTTCGATACAAAGAAGTGAGAACGCACTCGAAATACATCAGAGGCCGTTGCAGTAGGCAAAGCAACAGAAACCAATAACCAGCCATTTCAAAATGTTCAAGTAAATGTCAAATTTAGCGAAAGTAAGTGATAACTGATAACTAAACAAAAATGAACTCAAGCAAACATACACAGGATCGTGAAAACTGATGCATCGGAGACATTCCCAACAACAAATCATCATCCTCTTATGTAAATTCTGATCTCCCTGTCAGTTTATCATCACTTGCATTAACTAACTGATTCGAACTGATAAAAAACACCTAAAAACATTATTAGAAGTAGAAAACAAGAGTAATCAATATGCAAAGCGACAACCAATATGTATAATCCCCAAGGACCGCAACATAATCAATAAAGAAAAGTCGAATTTGATGCTTCAGATTACAAAATTGTCCAGCAAATCAAAGTATATTTAACACCATCCTCGCACCTATATATAACTTCAAAAGGCATTTTCTACCGAATATAATGCATAACATTAAGATATGTTGTATCGCCAAGCACACAACGGATACACATGTTGGAGAACAACTGTGAGATTTCAATTGTTGTATTATTTTTGTTGCACCATCATAGACACCTATAAATTTAAATTTATCAAATATTTGAATAATAAAATCGAAAATGATGTCAAATTGTAGACACTACATTCACTAATTAAAGCATACAACAAATACCACTCAAACTACAGAATCATAAAAAAAGTTATAATTTTTTTAACATTATTGTAAAAAAAATTTATAATTTTTCTTTAAAAAAAATTTATAATTTTTCTTTAAAAAAAATTATAAAAAAATCATTTTTCCCGTGTCCCACCGTGTCCATGCCGTGTCTGAAACGTGTCGGATTTATTTTTTTATAAAAAAAGTCCAGACACGCCACCGTGTCATGTCCGGCACCGTGTCGCACCTGTGTCCTGCAAGTGTCCGTGTCCACGGAGTGTCCGACAAGTGCATGAGATGATTTTTTGGAGTGTCGGTGCAACATAGCCTATAATTGTTGATTTCATACATTTAGTTTCACAGCACCGTTGAATTGCAATGACTTGAAGAAAATGGGTATATTCTTAGAAGTGATTTTTGTGTAATGGCTGTTCTACCATTTTAAAAACAAGCCATAGCTTTTGGTACACCTTTACGTCATAGATAAAAAAAGATGCAATAAGATGGTGAATAGTTTTGACTACACAAGAAAAAACTTGTCATTGCCGACAAAAAATTGATATTCTAGACTAAAAAACCTAGCCTGAAGTGTAAAATCGACATCGAATGACACATAGCATTAGAGAAATTCCCATTAGACATAGTCATCTTCCCCCAGTGGAGTTCTGATGTCCCTGTCTATTCATCATCAGTTGCTAAGAATTGCAACTTAATCAAAGGCATAGTTATTAAAAGTGCACATAGCGCGCCCTAAAGCCCAAGGCGAAGTGAGGCGCGGGTCTTGCGCCTCGCAGCGCCATGCGCCCCGTGTTTTGGCAAAGTGCGCGCTATGTGCGCTATCTATGCTTTTTCAATTAGCCAAGGCGCGCGCTATAGCGCACCTTTGCTAAGGCTTGAAAATTGAGGCTAACAGTTTATCAAAAGTACTATGTGAAATAAGAATTCCAAAAAAAAGGAATGTAAATTCATGATAGTGATGAAGGTAAAAACGACAAATGAGTCAAAGCCTCAGATTAATATGTTTTTCATAGTAAATGACTCAAAGTATATTTAACACCATCACAGACATGCTAAGAAAAAAAAATGTAAGTTCCAGAACAAACCGAACTATCCTTCACGCATTAAGTAATCAAATAAAAGCATAAGCATTTCCATTTAAGCTTATCATTGCATAAACGAATAGAATCAGAGATTCTGATTTCCAAAAAAAAAACAAAACATCTTTCTTCAGGAGAAGTATGACGAATAATTCATCTCATCATTTCCACACAATTCGAGGAAAAATTGTATTTAAAAAATCAAGTATGAAAGAAAGTTCACAAAACATACAACAAAATAATCAAATTATCAGCAAAATAACTTGGATCGTCAGCCACTTAAACATTACCGAGCACTGAAACAGAGAAGTGCGGCATAAGATGCCGAATTCGGGTAGTTAGGTATCTCAGATTTAGGGTTTATGATTAGCCGCTACAAACTGAGCATGTACATATAGAGGATATCTGTATCAATTTTGAAGGGGATCGCGGCTAGGGTTTCCATACACGAACCCAAAATTCGAACAGTACCCTTTTGTAAATATAAACCGGGAGTGTATGAGGGTACCATTTGGAAAAATTTTATACATATAAATTAAGGTTATATGAATAAATTAAGGTTATATGAAAATAGACATTTTACTCTCTTATGATTTGTAAAAATAGACATTCTACCCATTGTGGTTTACAAAATAAACAGTTTATCCCCTATTTATAGGTGTATTTCACACATATTCACAAACTATAAGAGGGTAAATACTTATTTTCACAAAATGCCTATTTTCAAATCACAGTGGGTAAAATACATATTTTGTAAATCATAAGGAGGTAAAACGACTATTTTCACATCACAGTGGGATAATTTGCATATTTGACAAACCACAAATGGGTTATATGACACTAGCTCTATAAATTAGCAAAAATAGTGTGCAACTAAATCCATGATTGAGATAATGTTATTCATATAAGTCATTTTTTTAACTTTTATTTTATTTAAGTATTTTCTATTTATTAAAATATCCCTGCTTTTCATCTTCAACATAATTAGGGTTTCAAACCCAAACATCACATCTCACACTTCACTCTCTTTCTTCCCACCACATTTACACCTCCACACCACCCCGCCGCTCAGCTTGGCAACGGTGGCTGTGTGGAGGGTGATTACTGGTCTATTGGGGTTTTCAGGGGACAAATTGGTTGTGGCTCGATTGTTTTCGGTGGTGTTGGGTGAAAGATTTCTGGCGGTGGGGTGACCGGTGGAGGAGGAGCGTAGGGGCGGGTGGTTGGGGGATGGGCTGACGGTTGGTTCTCGGCGGGGTTTGGGGCATTTCCCCTTTGGCGGTGGCTCTTGCGGCTTGATGTTTCATTGTGGGTATGCGCGAGATTGGGGGGAGTTCCATGCATTGTTTTGGGTCCGACTGGATAGTTGGGCGAGGCCTCTTTTTTGGTGCTTTTCTTTATATATGTCCTTATTTTGTACTTTGTGGCAGCGGTGTGTTGTATTTATGATATGTATGTCGTTATATGGCGGTGTGTGCTTTTTATTATTTTTTGGTTATTTTATGGGGTTAGCGTCACTGCTGCGAAACCTATTGGCATTGGCAACTGGGTTCTTCAGTTTCGTGCTCCTTGCATGCTTACCGGGTTTGTTGAGTATAAGTGAGGCCTTGGGAAATAGGAGCTTGTGCGTTTGGAGTCCACTTTCAATTATGCTCCTCCCTTCTCAGTTCCTTCAATTATGGAAGGTAGGTTCCCTTACTTGCTCTTAATCTGGATTGCTCGGTTTGAGGGGCCTTTGACAGATCCAGACTGTCTTGACAGTGTTTCAGCTACTGCTATGCGATTTTCAGTGTTTGGCGTTGCTTGCAAGCCTTTTCATCTCATTAGTATTAGGTGTCTTCTAGTTGGTGTCTTCTGTTAGTTATTGTTTCTCTTGCTGTATTTTGTTTGTCCTGTCAATTCTTGGCTTTGGTTGGTTTATAACTGGTCTGCTCTTTTAATCTAATATAAGTTTATGTTAAAAAAATAAGAATAAGGACAAAATCCTGGAAATGAAATATGAGTTTCAAAACATTAAGAATCAAAAGCGAAGGATAGTAAATTACTTTATATAAAGGCCATACCAGAAGACCGATTTGGTCGGTCTATTACCCTGAAACTTGATAAATAGTATAGATAGTGATCGTGACATTTATTGCCTATTACAAAAATGCAAACAAATCTAAGCTTTTTTCTTTGTATTGTGCCAAATAATATTATGGTTATTAAATCGCAAAATATAGAGCATAAATAGCACCAATAAAATTTATAGGGTGGAGACTATTAGGTATTGGCGACTTCTATCCTAAATCAAAAGATATATTTGTTTTTTTTAATTTTTTTTATTATATTAATTAAAAAGAGTACAAAAGATCCTCTACATTTGTTATCTGTCCGGAAAAAAAAAGATATATTTGTTTCATTTTATTGCGTCACATGACATCCACAAACTAATCTTACATGAATTAAATTTATTTTTTAAAAAACTAAATAAATGTAAGTTGATATTGTCGATTTAATTATTTTTGTATGACATAAAATTATTGGTGATGCAACCAATAAATAATTTTACCCGAAATTAAGGGATTCAGGTGTCAACCAATACTCTAGCAAATCAAAGATCAAACTTAGTGGGTCGTCTTTGAAAGGTATCGAGAAACACCCCGACGCTCGATTAGTTGATGTCCAATGAAATACACCAAAAATTCCTGAATACTGGATAATAGAAAGAGAGCGTATCTTCTAACCCATTTATAGATTTTTTTAAAAAAATTGTACGCTTGGTAATATATATTTGTTGTTAGCATGAGCTGATACAATGGTAATTTCAGTGACATATATTCATTAATATATTTTTTGAATTTGGTAAAAAAAAATTTAGGTGTTATCTTTTATTTGGACGTTTGTTAAACTTTATGTTAATTGAAATAATATGTATTTGATGTTAGTATGAGTGATATTGTAATGATTCCAGTATACATTTGATGTCATATGACATATTGATTTTCTCGGGTAAAATCCATTTATGAAGATACAAACCCTAAGAACGCCGAGTAGAAGTTAGACCGAAGAGTTGGTTACCGAACACAGGATACTGATCAGCATATTATCGAGCATCCTTTACCCTCTTCGGGATTTTGGTCAAAGCGTAGCGGAAGTCCCGGTCATAATTAAAACTAATTAACCGGCTGGGATTGAACGTGCATTAATGGGGCGGATTTCTCGGACACGCTTGGCTCCCATCAAGCCACGATCAAAGGACATCGTGTTGCTGGTTTTCCGCGAGTTAGTTACTGAGGGCAGTCCTATAAATACCCTTAGATAATCTCAAAGAAAGGGTTGCATTTTTCTAGGCAAAAAGACTCCGAAGAGAGCAAATTTATGTCTGTTCGGTCCTTTTCGTTATTTCTCTAAAAATATTCGTGTAAGTCATTGAGCGATTTTTTGGTGTGTTTAGAAAGTCTTGTAAGTCACCAATATTCATAGTGAAGTTTTATCCTGGACTAGGTCCCGTGGTTTTTCTCTCAATTTGAGGGTTTTCCACATAAAAAATCTTGGTGTGTTTATTGTTATTTTGCATTACCACGTTATTCTACTTTATAATCAAAATATCGAATCACATCATTGGCGCCGTCTGTGGGAAATTTAGGGCAAAGACGTTGAAGTAGGACGAGTTTTCTAACAAAAGATAAATCAAAAGGCAAGATGGCCAGAGGTAAAGGTAGGGGGCAAGCTTCCAGGGGAAATGGATCCAATTGTCATCCATACTCGCTTGATGAACCCAGAGAAGGGCCAGAAGATGAGGGATCATCTCAACATGTTCCTCGGTCATTTCCCGCTGGGGGAATGCCCATGGAGCATTTGACAGAAATGATAACTAAAACTGTCGGAGAGATCATGAGGCAATTTATGGCCCCTCCCCAGAAACAAGAAACTGTGCAAGAAGAAGAAGGGGAAGAGTTGGCCTCCGGACAGGAGCCTGAAAAGGAACCTGAAAAAGAACCTGAAGAAGTTAGAAATATTCCTAGTCATTTGAGTGATGAAACTTATAAAGCTCTAAATCGCCAAATGGAAGAGCTGAAAAGTGAGATGCAGCAGATGCGTAATAAGATGGAAGGACGTCTATATCCTCCGCAGAGGAGTACTCCATTTGCTTCCCATGTGGTTGACGATCCCTTGCCCCCAAACTTTAGGACTCTGAATGTGGGAAACTATGATGGTGGTACAGATCCCGAAGAATATCTGTCTCGATTTGAAAACGCTTCGCTTCTTCATCAACTCACGGATGGAGTGAAGTGTCGGGTTTTCTTGACTACATTATCGGGTGCAGCGCAAGCATGGTTTAATCAGTTGCCAGCAAGAGTCATAGACTCTTTCCCGAAGTTTAGTTCTCTATTTTTGCATCAATTTGCAAGCAGCCGGAGTTGCAAGAGAACAGCTCTTAGCCTGTTCGGGATTAAGCAAGCGGAGAAGGAATCTCTTCGAGATTTTCTGAAAAGATTTAGTCATGCATGTCTTGATATTCCACATGTCACATCTGAAATACTCATCAGCGCGTTCACTCAAGGATTAAAAGAAGGAGACTTATTCCGATCTTTGGCGAAAAAGCCACCTTCTGATTATGATGAACTGTTGGGAAGAGCTTCCAAGTACATTAATTTGGAAGAAGCCCAAAGGATGAAGCAAAGAAGAGATGGTAAAATTGGGGAGGAAGTGAACAGAAAGAATAAACCAGTGGAGCCAATCAAAAGAAGTTTTGACCAGTATCTACCGATGAGACCTCATCGGGAAGTAGCCATGAACCAAAGTATACCGAAGAGGGGGCGGGGTGGACCTCATAGGGGGGGACCTTTCCGAGGAGGAATGATCCGAGGAGGGTCCTTCCGAGGAAGAGGATGTCGAGGAGGAGGTTTCCGAGGTGGGAGATCTAATGAGTCTGATGGAGGGCGGGGATTTAACGAGGAGTTCAAAGACAATAATTTCACTCCTAAAGTTAACATAAATCCCGGAAGAGGAGCACCTCAGCCAGTCCCTTGGTCAGTTCGGGGAGAAAGAGTAGAGGGAGAAGAGGAAACCTTGAACAATACCCCTAATCGGGGAACTATACACATGATATCCGGAGGGATGTCGGGTGGAGATTCGAACAGAGCAAGAAGGAATCACGCCCGGAAGCTTCAAGTGCTATCTCTTGACCCCAATCATGTACATGAGGGTCCGTCCATATCTTTTGGGCCTGCAGATCTGCAAGGAATCCATTTTCCTCATGATGATGCGTTGGTTATCTCTGCTACAGTGGCTAATTATAATATGCAGAGGATTTTCGTGGACACAGGAAGTTCGGCGGACGTACTTTTTCTTAGTACGTTAAACCAAATGGACTTGGGAAGCTTACCTATATTGAAAGTGAATACGTCCTTGCACGGATTTACAGGGGAAGTCATAAATCCGATAGGGCAGGTGTCTCTACCAGTTACACTTGGTGAAGAATCAAGGATCAAAACAAAGATGATAAATTTCCTCATTGTGGATGCACCATCTTCTTACAATGTAATATTGGGAAGACCAGCCCTAGCTGCTTTCGAAGCTGTTGCCTCCACCTATCATCTAACCATGAAATTTCCAGTAGGAGAAGAGGTGGGGCAAGTAAGAGGTGATCAAAGCTCATCACAGAAATGTTATGTACAAGAGCTAAGGCAAGAAAGAGAGCAGAATAACGAAGGAAGAGAACGGGGGGAAGTGAAAAGAGGAAGCGGGGCGAGGAGGAGCGAGTAACACCCGAAGAGGAGTTCCTCAACATCGAGATGGGTCACCCTACTCGAATTACGAGGGTAGGATCTCAACTTGATCCAGAATTACGGGAAAAGGTGGTTAATTGTTTAAATCAACACGTGGATGTATTTGCATGGAGTACATCTGATTTAGTGGGAGTAAGACCTGAGGTTGCCGAACACCGCCTCAACGTGGACCCCAATGTTCGGGCAATAAGGCAAAAGAGAAGGCATTTTGGACCAGAAAAGGACGCGGTCATTGCCAAGCAGATAGAAGAGTTGTTAAAGGCAGGCCACATTCGCGAGATCGGTTTCCCTACATGGCTCTCGAATGTAGTTTTGGTGCCTAAAGCTGGTGATAAATGGAGAATGTGTGTGGATTTTAGGGATGTGAATAAAGCATGTCCCAAAGATTGTTATCCCCTGCCCAGAATCGATCAGCTTGTAGATTCTACTGCTGAACATGAACTATTATGTCTTATGGATGCTTATCAAGGATATCATCAGATCCCTTTGGCACAGGAGGATCAATCAAAAGTAAGTTTTATAACAGCAGGAGGAACCTTTTGCTATGTGGTAATGCCCTTCGGATTGAAAAATGCGGGGGCCACTTATCAAAGGTTGATGGATAAATGTTCAAAGAACAAATTGGTCGGAATGTGGAAGTGTATGTTGATGATGTCATGATCAAGAGCCGAAAAGCCGAGGACTTAGTCAAAGATATGGAAGAAGTTTTCAACACTTTAAGAAAATATGGCATGAAGTTGAATCCCGCAAAATGCACTTTCGGGATTCGTAGGGCAAATTTCTAGGGTACATGGTCACGGAAAGAGGTGTTGAAGCTAACCCGGAGAAAATCCGGGCCATACGAGAAATGAACCCCCCGAGAACACTAAATGAAGTGCAAAGATTAGCAGGAAGAATAGCGGCACTGAGCCGATTTATATCCAGATCAGCTGATCGAAGTTTGCCTTTCTTCAAAGCATTAAGGCAAGGAGTCAAGTTCGAGTGGAATGACCAATGCCAAAAGGCCTTCGAGGATCTGAAAGATTATTTGGCTCAGTTACCTTTGATAAACAAGCCTGATCCTAAGGAAACGCTTCTCGTGTATTTATCGGTGGCCAAAGAGGTAATTAGTTCCGTGTTAATCAGAGAAAGGTCAGGACAACAGCAGCCTGTATATTATGTCAGCCGAGCCCTGCAAGGAGCCGAGCAACGATACCCTGAAATTGAAAAGTTGGCATTAGCTCTAGTCACCACAGCGAGAAGACTTCGGCCATACTTCATGTCTCATCCTATCATGGTAATAACAAACACTCCTTTGGGTAGACTTTTATCCAAATCCGAAATATCAGGGAGGATGGTGAAGTGGGCCACAGAGCTGAGTGAGTTTGATGTCACTTATCAACCCCGAACTACAATCAAAGCTCAAGCTCTGTCAGGTTTTCTGGTGGAAGTCACTCATACTCCGGAGGAAAAAGAATGGAGTTTGTTTGTAGATGGATCATCTACTCGATTGGGAAGTGGAGCAGGTGTCATACTCATTAGTCCTGAAGGGGAAGAAATCAGGGTTGCCGTCCAGTTTGGATTTCTTTCCTCAAACAATGAAGCTGAATTTGAAGCTATCATTTCAGGCCTCCAAATAGCATTGGACGCTGGAGCCAGGAGGATAAAAGCTTTTATGGATTCGATGCTGGTTGTTCATCAAGTGAAGGGGGTATATAAGGTGAAAGAAGAGAAGCTTAGAAAGTATGTGGAAAAGGTGCGAGCAATGAAGCTCAATTTCAAGAGGTGGAATTAACGCAAATACCAAGGGAAGAGAATACTCGTGCCGATGAATTAGCAAGATTAGCTAGTTCGGTACACGAATGGAAGAACAGGAATGTGCTCGTGCAAGAGCTTTTGATCTCTCATACATCCGTCAATAGCATCATGAGTGTGGAGCTATGTATTATATCCGATTGGCGAGAGCATTTTATCAAATTTTTGAAGACAAAGGTTATGCCTCTTGACCCAAAGGAAGCTGCTAGAGTTAAAAGAATGGGAACCGATTTGTGTTGATAGAAGTCAAGTTGTTCAAGAAAGGGTTCTCAATTCCTTTTTTACAATGTACCTCGAGGCAAGAAGGGGAGCATCTATTAAAGGAGATTCATGAAGGATGTTGCGGAAATCATGTAGGGACTAACATGTTGTACCAAAAATCTATCCGAGCTGGGTACTATTGGCCGACGATGAGGGAAGACGCTGAGGAAGTTGTGAAGAAATGCATTAATTGCCAAAGGCATGCGAATTTATCCCATGTACCTGCGGAAATCCTTAATAGTAGCATCATTTCCTGTCCCTTTGATCAATGGGGAATGGATATCGTTGGACCATTTCCTCCCGCTACAGGGCAGAGAAAATTTCTCCTAGTAGCCGTTGAATACTTCACTAAATGGGTGGAAGCCGAACCGTTGGCTAAAATAACTGAGGAAGAAGTCATCAGATTTTTATGGAGAAACATAGTATTGCCGCTTCGGAATACCTCGAAGAATAATTTCCGACAATGGAAGACAGTTTCAGGGAGGAAGGATACAAGAATGGTGCAAAGATATGAAAATTAAACAAGTCTTCACTTCAGTCGCCTATCCTCAAGCAAATGGGCAAGCGGAAGTGATTAATCGGATTTTATTGCACGGGATCAAGACAAGACTAGAAGGGGCTCGAGGGGAGTGGGTAAATGAATTACCCGGGGTCTTATGGGCTTATAGAACGACTCCTCGGGTATCTACAGGAGAGACTCCATACAGCTTAGTATATGGATCTGAGGCCCTCATTACAGTAGAAATTGGAGTGGAATCTCTTCGAGTACAAAGCTACGATCCCGATCAGAATGAAGAAAAAAGGAAGTTGGAGTTAGATGGGATTATGGAGTTAAGAGAGAAAGCCTTGGCTAAAGTGGAATTGTATAAAATAAGGGTGACCAATGCTTACAATCGGAGGGTTAGCCCGAGGGCTTTTCAGGTGGGAGATCTAGTGCTGTGAAGAATCAATCCCGCGGGGGAAGTAAAGAAGTTAGCACCCAAGTGGGAAGGCCCCTATAAAATAAAAGGGGTGATTGGAAGAGGAGCCTACAGGCTGGAAGATCATGAAGGTCGGGAACTGGGAGACCTTGGAAACATTCATAATTTAAGAAAGTATTCGTGTAATATTTCAGTTATCACTGCTGTTTCCATGTATATTTCTTAATTAAATAAATTTCCTTTTAACTGAGGCACATGTTCGGTTTACTCGTTGGATCGGGATGTTTGGTCAACCGTTTAAACTTAATAACACCATCGTTTACCTCGTTGATCGGGAATGTTTGGTCAACGTTAAACTTAATAACACCATCGTTTACTCGTTGGATCGGGATGTTTGGTCAACGTTTAAACTTAAAAAATACTAAGTGATTATGCTCGGGGTAGCGAGCTTATGTTATTATAGTCCATTGTTGGTGGGTTAAATACAGGATCGGGAAGTTTGGTCTCTGTATTTGAACCTAAAATGGGACTAAGTTATTGTGCTCGGGTAGCGAGCTTATGTTATTATAGTCCATTGTTGGCGGGTTAAATACAGGATCGGGAAGTTTGGTCTGTATTTGAACCTAAAATGGGACTAAGTTATTGTGCTCGGGGTAGCGAGCAATGTTCGGTTTACTCGTTGGATCGGGATGTTTGGTCAACGTTTAAACTTGAAAATACCATCGTTTACTCGTTGGATCGGGATGTTTGGTCAACGTTTAAACTTAAAAAATACTAAGTGATTATGCTCGGGGTAGCGAGCTTATGTTATTATAGTCCATTGTTGGCGGGTTAAATACAGGATCGGGAAGTTTGGTCTGTATTTGAACCTAAATGGGACTAAGTTATTGTGCTCGGGGTAGCGAGCTTATGTTATTATAGTCCATTGTTGGCGGGTTAAATACAGGATCGGGAAGTTTGGTCTGTATTTGAACCTAAATGGGACTAAGTTATTGTGTT